>JABUQX010095670.1:0-17500 GCA_015478945.1 Trachelipus rathkii
GAGAAGAGTTGCGAAGAGTTCTAGAAATGGATTTAGACTTTGTCTCTGGGTGATTACACTGACACCAATAGGAAATATTATTATTTCCTACTTGAGTTAAGAGGTGAAATAGAATAAAGATAAGAATGAATATATATTATATATAGTATTATTAATATATAATATATATATATATATATTACTATATAATTATATTATATATATATAAATATATATATATATATATAATATATAAGTATATATTAATTATATTTATATATATATATATATATATATATAATATATATTAATAAATAATAATATATATATAATTAATATATATATATTTATATATATTATAATATATATATATTATATTTAATTTAATATTATATATATATATATATATACTATATATATATTATAGTATCATATATATATATTAGTATAGTTATTAATATATGTATAATATATATAATATAGCTATATAATATATAGAATAATTAATACATATTATATATATTATATATATATAATAAATATCTATATATATATTAATATATATTATATATATATATATATGGAAAAACTAATCATACACTTTACACCTAAGTGAAATCTTTATCATATACTAACTTTAAATCAAATATATGTTTCCTCATTTTTTCTATAATAAAAATCATATACTATTATTTAAATTATGTATTATAATTAACTATTTATTTTAATTATTATTAAATTAATAAATTAAGCCATAAATGAATACATTATAAAAAATTTATTGAGTATTAAAATTAAAATATATAATTTTAACGTATCGGAGTGCAAGGATTATATATATAATATATATATATATATATATAATATTATTAATATATATATAAATATATTATATTATATATATTATAATATTATAGTGACTTATTATAGTTTAGATATGCTGACAGAACAAATTAAGACCAAAAATTATATATTTCACTAAGTTACATAAACAATTTCATTAAGTTTATACAATAGAAAAGTTTACATTAAGTTAATGGTTCTCTTTTAGATAAATTGTATCAGTAGGGCAGACTTCTGTTGACATAATTTAATCCAAGAATAGCCTTGCTACACTTATATAAAAGAATTTTCTTAATAAATAACTTTAACTTTAACTATAACTATACTTTCTACTTGTAACTTAGAATTTTATTTTTTATATTAGATATAATCACTACATATATTATATTAATTTAATCGGTCTCACCATCAATTCTGTCAGGTGGGCATACTTAAGGATCATGATAGTCACTAAAAATATTAGAATTAAGGGCAATCTAGGGCCAGGGGTATTTATCTACTTATCATTTCCTCTTTAGAGTTACTTGATTTATTTATTATTAAGTTGAGCGAAGAAGCATAGAATAACAAGCAGTTATTTTCCATCAGCAATTGCGTTGGCAGTAGATGCACAAGTATTAATCAAGCCTTTTCAGTTCTTGAGATATACTAAATATATAATGTCCATTGATATAATCTTCTCGAAGTTACATAAAATTATTATTTTCTTACATCTCATATATGTTAATATATATAATATAGTGCAGCAAAAGAAATTAATTAATTTTATAAATGATTCATGTAGTGAAATAATTATAGTGTACTAAAGGATATAAGGTAAAGGGCTACTATTGACACTTTTTCTTGAGAGTCACATCAATCGACGCTCACTAATCGACTAAGTCTTCAATATATATAGAAGCATTTTCATTCAAATCTACTATCATGAACTTATCTGTGAAGATAATGACTTGAGAAAGGTAGTAACGGAGATTAGTATGTTATAATAGTTTCATATACTCACTTTATACTCGAGAGATGTTTAAGGACTTGTATCCTCCAATTCTCTTCTAATTGTAAATTGGCACTAACACTATTGCAACCCTACTGCAAAGTCAGATTTAGCTTTTTGTTTGTTGTTCTTATTAATGACGACAAATTTAAAATAATGATTTATCAAATTTGTATCGTCATCTATCTATTTTCTATTATTTTTATATTTCTCCAAGCAGATATATATATATCATAACTTCTAAGAATAAGTAAAATTTTTCATGATAAGATTGCTAGCATCGCAATTGGTAGTTTATTCTTTATATATGCAGTCATGTGCAATTTACAAACCGTTTATATATAATATATGATTTTGTAATTAATTATATTTTTTATATATATTATATATAACATATAAAATAGGTATGTAATATTTATTTATGAAATATTTAAATCCAATAATTTGAAGACATTAAGGTCGGAGTTAAAAAATCTCGAAGTTGTTATATGCAATATGCATTTTGTGAGATATTGATGGATAGTCTGGAAAATAGTCACAATAAACTTGCATGATAAAGTATAGATTGAGAGTCATTAATTTCAACAGAAGTCTAAACTATAAATTATATCATTTGTCAGTTATTAAAATTTTCCTAGAGACTCCAATACTCTTAATCATTGAAGTACTCATATTACTGAGGACTCACGATTATATCGACTTCCACCCTCGTTATCATAAAATTACCGATCTGACTACACCGAGACTACCGTGAACATACTGACCCCTCTCAAACTACCGTCCCCATACTACGTCACGACTCCGAAACCTCATGGGTTAATAGAGTCACCTACAATTGAATGAATTATATGGTGAAAGGATAAGTGCTAAATAACATAGTATTAGACACTGAGTCGAAATAAATTTATAAAATGCCGTTTATGGAATAGAAAAAAGGTAGTTGTGTAAGACTTTATGCGATGAGAGAATTGGTGTAGAAAGGGCTGCTTTATGAGGCCGTGAGACTTTATAGGTGGCAATGGATATATATACGATATAAGTGAGTTTATGTTGAGATACTTGATTAATAAGTAGGGGTTTTTTATGAAAATAAGGGGTGCGTGTCATATTACCTCAATGGTTTATTGATAAGATTCTTATGTTATGTATATAATGAGCATATATAGAGTGGTATATATATATAATAATCAATACATAAGTAATTTTATTCTTATTTTAATTATTTATAAAAATTTATAAAATAGTTACCATCAATGATTCTTTTACTTCCCACTCACGGTATGTAATTACGTACCGTATATATCATATATAATACTATATATATATATACGTAAGGAGTGAAGAAGTTACAGCTAAAATCATAGTGCTGTGAGACTTCAATATATATATTACTCGCCAGGTTCATAACTTGTATGAGAGCACTCTGTTATTTATATTAATATTATATATATAATTATTAATCAAAGCTCGACAATAAATTATTATTTTATAAAAGTTTTTAATATTATAAAAATATAATTGAATGCATTATAAATTATATAAATATAATTATAAATCTCACTAAGTTTATTGGAATAAAAGAATGGTTATATACTAGAATATACAAAATCTCTTTTTGCGTAAGAACATTATGTCTTCACTTTCGATCTAAACATTCAATAGACGATTATTAGTTACTACTGAGTAAAGTCTTAACTAATATTAATAACAATTAATAATCATTTTCAGTATTGTTATACATTGTAACAATTATTATATTATATATATATATATATATATATAGTATTATATATATATTATATATAATAACAGTGATAAATTATTAATTTTGATCAGTTAATAAATTTAATCAATATATATATAATATAGAAGAGAAATAAAATTTATATATTAAAAACTTATAAGAATAGTAATAAATCACTAAACTACCTTTTGATGAACCTCTTTTATATGAATTTTTGTAGCGGAAAGTGGAAGTGAATTTAGAGATATTTAATATGCACTTATACATTAATTAGATTGACATCACGTATATATACTACTCTTATATATATTATTTAATTATATATATATATATAATATATACTACTATATATATTAATATTATATATTAATTATATATTATATTATTATAATATCATAATAATATAATAATATATATATATAAATATAATATATATAAATTATATATATATATACTATATATATTTTTATATATATATATATATTATATAATATATATTATATAATATATTAATATATATATATTTAATATAATATATAATTATATATATATATTATATATATATTACTATATATATATATATATATATATATTATTATATATATATTATATATATATATTACGGTATATTCTATAAATTACAATTTGTAGGAGTGAAAATTTAATAAATAAAGATAAATAGTATGGAAAGCTTCGGAAAAAATCAGCAGAGTTTATTTGAAGGTATACTTGCATCTTGATATAAAGATTGCTTGAGTAAGTATTCTTTAAATATTTATACAATAGACAAAGTATAGGTCTATAGAAATATAGAATAAAACATATTATTAATTATTTGATATTATAGAGTGCTCAATTTACATTTTCGCGAGTATGTTTCGTTGTAAGATAGTTTATAACTAGTTATGTAATATTTTTAAAACTCAGCTTTATGTTACATTAATTTAGCTGACTATAATATATATATATATTATATATTATATATTTATTACTATATTATAATTATATTAGTTTTATATATATATTATATATATATATATATATATATATATATATATAATACTTATATATTAATATATTATTATATCTTATATATATATATATATAATATATACTTATATTAATATTAATATATAATATATATATAATATTATTAATATTAATATATATATATATATTATATAATATATATAATATATATCGTTCTATAGTCAATAAAGAAAAGAAAATAAAGTTGTAAAAAAATAATAGAGAAATAACCAATACTTCCTGCAGCAAACTTATATTCCAATTAACTAATTGTCAATTACGAGCCAAGAGAATTAAAATAAAAAAATACTTTTTGTTGGTAATTTAGATCGTGGGTCTTTCAGTTATAATTATTAGAGCAATTGATTTTCTTGAGAGAGACACAGTTTCTCCACTTAACTTTATGTGTAATCGGAAATTGGTATTTAAGAGTTTGCAACACCACACTTGTTTTGTCTACTCTCACTCATATTTTTAGGGTTTTTCCTCTCTTTGTTCATAATATTTTTTATTATTATAATATATATATATATAGTATATACTATAGATATAAAAAAATATTTATTATCAAAACTATTTAAAAATAAAAAAAAATTTCCTTGGGAAATTGATATAATCCTACTGTTTACATATAGTACTTCCTCACTTTCGCATTTATTATTATTATTATTATTATTATATTATTGATTATATATTAATATTATTATTAAATATTATATATATTATTTAATTTAATTATATAATTTATATTAATATTTAAAATCCTGATCTCACAATAATTATACCAGATTAATATCTTAAAATCTGAAATGCAGGCTACAGTGCAAAACATTGAACAAATTCAAGAACACCTCCAACCAAGAGAATATTAAAAATTGATTCTTGGTTTTATAGATGGTAACAGTGGGAAATATAAATTATCACTATATGCCGAAGAGAGAACGAGAATTGTAAATCAACAGTTATCAACACCATTGAAACAAAGCCATCCCTAGAGGATACACATAAAAATACAACCCTGTGATATTTCTGAAGTCTACAGACTTGGGGAAAACGAGAAGAAGCAGAGGAGAAACAAGGAAGAGAGTTGAGAGATTTAAGATTTAAAACATTGAAAAATTATAAAAAGCAATAATACATTTCTCAAAGGTGCTGTGGTCGGGTTATTTAAATACACCTTATATTGTGTATGAATGAATTTTTATAACTATCTAGTATAAAGAATAAAATTAGTATTTTTTAAATGCTCTAACTTTGTAAGAAGGATCATCCTCAGTTATAAATTTAACATGTTATATAAACTAAGAATCCGATGAGATTCTATTATGAGCATAAGACAGAGAGAGAGAGAGCGATACATCAAAAATTAAAGATCGAAATGAACTAGACAACGTATCATAACACACTGCAATAATTTCATAATTGAGGTTAACACCATGATGTTTCCTATAGAATGGTGGTGAGTTCATATCATTAAAACAATTATTAAGCGCTTTTTATTATTATTATGGAGTTTATTTATATAAATATAATTTATTACTAAAATTTCTTTATTATTAATTATTATTATTATTTATGTTATTATTATTATTATTATTATTATTTGTTATCATTATTATTATTATTATATTATATTATTATATCATTATTACTCTATTATTAAGACAATTATTATTATTACTTATTACAATTATATATTAATTATTATATTATTATTTATTATTATATATTATTATTATTATTATTCTTATATTATTGATTATTTATTATTAATTACTTTTATTAAATTGATAATTTCATTAGTTTTACTTCTTGTCACTATTATTACTAATCTAATAATGGGAATCGTATTTATATTTATGGTTAAATTCCTACTTATTGATATAATTATTTAAAGAAGTAGTTATAGCCATTATTATTATTTATATTAATTATTAAATTATATATTATTTATTTATTATTGATAGTGAGTATTAGTGAGATATAATGAATAATTCAGTAGTTGTTATGCACGAGAGTCGCATGTGTCGGCTCCGAGCGGACTACGCAGAATAGGGTTGCGGACCTAGCGGAGGTGCGGAAGACGTCAGGAAAATTTAGCGGTGACTTGCATCGTGACGGATTAAACATGGTTTCTCTCTTTGTGTTCGCACCTTTTTGAAAAACTTTAAGTATAGTGTTACTGTATTAAGAATTTCATATTGGGCTTAGAAATAAGAACTATATTTTTATTTAAGTTGTATACACTTAATTATACTTTTAGTCTAAGACTTTGTTTTTTTACAATAATTAAACTTCAAAACACTCTCACCCTCTTATAAAAGGTACCATATACTAACACTGGCCAACAAAGATTTTTGGGCGGCAAAACATTTGAAGGTCATTTTATATATAACTTGTTGCCCTGATTCAATATGACCTCCGTTTTCCTAGTTTGGCTCTAGTTTTTGAGATACACAGGGTGGTCACAAAAATAAACATTTAATATAAACAAATTGATTATTGATGTTAGGTTTGTTAAACGTAGATTCACAAAAAAAAAACACAGGTAATGACCTAAATTCGTTAAGTGAGTAAGGTACATAAAATGCTAAAGGTCAATATCATTCGATTTCTCAGGAGAGAGAGAGGAGTAGAGAGAGTGCGAAGTATAGGGGTCTTACCATTCAGAGCGGAGACGCGAGACGGATTTATATGATTGGCCTAAGCTGCGAGAGCCCCATTCTTCCTTCCTTAGTATCTTTCTTCATTCACCCTGATATTGATGGAACCTCTCCCCTTGTTCCTCTCTATAACATAAGTGAACTTATCCGGAAACCGATTAAAGTGACTATGTAAAAGTGAACTTTTATGCTCATTTAGCATTCAAATTTTGAAGTCTGAAAGCATTTCCTGTACGAGTTCTACATAGTTGTCAGATTTATGGTTGCCCAAAAAGATTCTGAACAACCAAGACAAAACTTTCCAGGCAGATGCCTTCAAATACTCAAGGTCATTGGAATTTATGAAATTGTCATACTTGATGATTTGGCGAATTTGAGGGCCGCTTAAAAGATTCCAGCTTTGAGTTTCTCAATACTCAACCCTGGAAAAAATCTGCAAATATATCTGAAACATTCACCTCTTTGTCTAGGCCCTAACAAATTGCTTCAGCAGTCCTAGTTTGATGTGGAGTGGTGGGAATAATAATTTTTCCCGTCACCAGTGGTCGTTAATGATATATTTGATGCACCTACAGTCATGTTTTCCCTAGCAGGCCATACAACTTTTCCCAGTGGTCTTATTTAGCCCTACTATCCCACAAGCATATGAAAACAAAGGTACTTAGTATATCCGCTTTCCTGCCCAAGTAAGATGTTGACCATTTTTAAAATCAACGCATGTTAGAACCACTGGTGTCATTATATCTAAGTGCTTCCTGCAAGATCGATTCTTTATACTTTTCCATATTCTCTTTCAGTTTTGTTGAGTGACCTATTGGAATCGATGCATAACTATTGCCATTGTAAAATAAAACACACTTCAAGCTTCTCGTTGAACTATCCATAAACAATCGCCAATCTTCTGGTGGGTATTTAGGTAACCCCATTGGAGTAGGAGTCCAGGGCATGTTCTACAGTATACTAGGTCTCTTCTTCAATGAAATATGAAAGAAGTACTACCTCTCTTGTCCGAAAAAAAAGTTATTTTACATTCAGCCTTGAGACAGTTCTTTTCACTAAGTCTAGATGCTAAAAGCTCAGAATCTTGCTTGGAAAGACTTAACTCTCGTACTAAATCATTGATCTCTTCTGGGAGAACATGTTGCTCGTGTGAAGTACTTTCCTTCAATATTCTCACTACCACTATTGCACGTGTGCACAAACCAAATCTTGGATATCTCATCAACATATGCTGAGTTGGGAGTGTATGAAACACTGGGTGGGGACCATCGTCGGAGTGTGGTACAGGTCCGCCCTTGCCTGATTCCAAATCTGATACTCAATTTACGTTTCTTGTAACGATTGATACTTTCACATTAACCAAACAAAAATAACAGCCAATGTGGTGATTCTTTGGCTTGCCGCCATACATAGGCACAACCAAATTTTAAACCTTTTCTTTGTCCATTTTTCCACTTGACGTAGATTTTCGACACGTTTTACAGACGATATGGGAGCCCAAGACTTATTTATGGTCTCCGAGTTTCATTCCAAAGTATGCCAGATATGCTTGCTTCACAAAGTTAGTAATATATTCTTCTTTGGTTCTCCTGGCAATATTCACCAACAGATGTAGCAGAATCCATTGGGGTTATTCAAACAGGCCTCTCGTGAAGTATCAATAGTGTTCTTAAATAAGAAAACAAATAAAGTAGAATTTATAAAGGTAAGCCCCTTAAAAAGAAATAAAACGAATATTACTGTAAAAATATGCATTAAAAAGATATTTGTATTAAGAGTAAATCTGGAACCACCCTGTATCTCAAGAATTAGAGCCAATCTTGGAAAACAATGTCATTTCTTGGAAACAGGAAAAAAAAAAATAACATTTTTGGGCAGACAGGCCCGCCCGCCCCCCCGGTTTTCGTGAGTAAACCCCCAAAAAAAAAAAGCCAGTGGCGTCTCCGCAGTTGGGTTCTCGGCTGGCCCCTATGCCACCGATATACTATAAATTCGATAAAATATCTCCTTGGCAGCCAAAAAAAAATTTTTTTTTTTGTTGGCCAGTGTAATGAATAACATTTAAATTGATTTTATAGACTGAATGGCTATTACCCTCATCTATAACTTAATTCAATTATATTATTGCTATAATACACTAGGCAATATCTAAATCGATTATGTGTAAACCTATATATATATATATATATATATATATATATATATAAATATTATATATATATAATATTATATATATATATATATATCTATATATATAATTTATAATATTATAATATTCTAATATTACAATATTTTCTTGTAGGACTGTTCGCTCCTGTCAGTTGACCAGCATCTTCTTTCTTTGGCCTCGAAAACTCTTGATCCTGAAGCACTCTAGAAAACTCTTTCCTCGGCCCAATGGTTTTCGATCAAGTTCTTGAGTGTATATACCTCGGGTAGGGTTTTCAACCTCTCAATGGAATTAGCATCTTCTCCCATTTGGCTTTAAAAGTCGTTCTCCCATAATTTTCCTGAAGATCATGTTCTAGAAACAAAAGTTTCCGATGCTGATCCAGGAGTTTTACAAGCGAAAGAAAAAAAAAAGTCAAGGGCCGGGTTGCTAGCCCTGTCGACCTATGAACTGTGCGGAAGAAAGTCTTCTCTGTCTGACTAGGCGTCAATATCCATTATTTTAATAATCCATTCATGAATATAATATATATATATATATTATATATAATATATATATATATATTAATTATATATACGTTATATATTATATCATATATAATATATATATAATATATACTATGTAGGTATATCCTATATATATATATATATAGTATATATATATATATATATAATATATATATATAATTATATATATAATATAATATATATATATATATAATATATATATATATATATAGTATATATAATATATAAATCATTCTGTGTAAAACCCAAATATATATATATATTATATATATATATTTATATATATATATATATATATATATAATATAATATATATATATATATTATATATATATATATATATAATATATAATATATATATAGTATATATATATATATATATATAGCTACCGAGCTGATACGTAGCATTAGCATCGACTCTGCAGGCGTCGAGGCTTTCATGGATTCTACTAAAATCTTGACGAAATAGACCCTTCTTATAGGTGGACAGGGTAGTAAAAAAATTTCAGAAGGGAGGCAGAATGATTTAGGTGAGGACCTTAAATTAGCAATGGACTGCTGGAAGCGAACTAACACCAGTACTCCTCTCACCAAGGACATCTTTCCCTTTTATCATAGGCAGAATTTGTTGAACTTGTTCATAAAATATAATACACCTCCCCTAGTTTCTGCTGCTGTAGAGCGAATTATTTAGTATTGTGGGGATATTTTGAAAGCAAAGAGGTCTGCTAATGCTTTTAATTTTGAGCAGCTAATCTTTTTGAAAGGTAATATGGATCTCTTGTCCTTTGAAGAAGACATTGTGGAGGAAGAGGAAAATCTTGAGATTTAGTAAATTTTTATTCAATTTTTCATATAATATTATAAATAATTTTTTTGTAGGGATATATACGATTTAGTATTTGATATTAAAACCTTTTGTGAAGTCGCAATTATTAGCGGAAGACGTGCGGACGTGCGGACTTGCGATAGCGGAGGTTTGATGGTCTGAATAGGTGCGGAGGAGCGCTAGCGGACTACGTTTTCTCGAGGTGCAGAGGTGCGTTAGCGGACTACCCCTAAATGAGCGGGGTGCCCACCTCTGTTATTATTATTATTATTATTTTAATATTACTTGTACCATTACAATCGAAATTGCTCTAATTACTCTTAAGTTGACCTTGAAATTGATACTCTCTAAAAAACATCTGGTCTCTTTTTTCCTTTCTACAACTAATTTAAGGAATGCGCTCTCTCTCTCTCTCTCTCTCCTCTCTCTCTCTCTCTCTCTCCCTCCTCTCTCCCTCCCTCTCCTCTCTCTCTCTCTCACTCCCTCTCGTCTTCTCACACAATCAGCACCCCTATCTCTCTCTCACACTCCCTCTCTCTCTCACTCTCTCTCACTCTCTCCCTCACACTAACTCTCTCTCTCTCTCTCTCACACACACTCCTTCTCTCTCACACACACACACTCCCCTACCCTTGTCATCTTTTCCTCTCTCTCTTTCACACACACACTCCCCTCTTTCTCTCTCATACTCCCTCTCTCTCACTCCCTCTTTATCTTTCTCTCTATCTCTCTCACTCCCTCTCTCTCACTCTCTCTCTCTTTCACTCCCTCTCTCTATTTCTCTCTTTCTCCCTTTTTTTATCTATCTATCTATCTATCTATCTATCTATCTATCTATCTTCTATCTATCTATCTATCTATCTCATCTAACTTTGTCTTTTCGATAAAATTAAATCGGCGGCATTAGTTATAAGGCTTCCTAAAACTATTAAATTCTCACTAATGACCATATGGAACCAAATTTATTATCCTCTCTCTCTCTCAATGTTGAATCTTTAGTTATACCACGGCACTAGGATATTGAATTATCACCTTGGGGCTCATTTATCTGTTAATTTTGTTACCTATAATTTGCCCAAAATCGTCTATTAATTTAATAGACACTATAAAGTTTGTAAATACTCTAACTTTATCATTATTAGTATTTTTTTTTTGTAATTATTATTATTATTATTATTATTATTATTATTATTATTATTATTATTATTATTATTATTACTACGGATATACCATGTTCATTGAAAGCAACTCTGATGTTTCACTTTCAAACATAATTCCAGTAGCCTCTGAATATATCTATCCGGACATATTGAAACATCAAAAGACATCCTGATCTGAGCCACTTGCTCTCTTCACCACAACATCACAAATACTTTTTCCTGGCTAGTTAAGATACCAAAATATCAAACTTGACAGCATTGTATTAACCGAGACACACAACACAACAACGACTCCCATCCGATCCCAGGAAATTTCGGAACACATGCAATTGGATCAAACAAACGAGGTGGGGGAGTTTCACTTTACTTAAAAAATGGCATCTATACATCCCATGAAGTAATATTTTCCCTTGTAAACTAACTACATAGAGGCACTAGCAATTCGTATCAAAATAAAATCTACTCAGTTAATTTTAATGGGAGTCTATCAATCCCCAAATTCCTCTAAAACAAAGTTCATAAATGCTTTCAAATTAATGATTCACACACATTTTCATTCTAAAGTAGTAATTGCAGGTGATTTCAACATTGATAAATCCAACGAGAACACTGCTAATCGAGCCCACTCTTTTCCAAACTTAATGATATCAAACGGTTTAGTCAATTATATAACACTACAGCACTCCTAAACACCATCGCAAATAGAAGGCCGTCCTTAATAGTCATATCTGGGGAAACCTAGATTGGGACGTTAAAACATTCATAATAAAGGGTGATATGTCCGATGTTTTCCATGTCTTGCAAAATGTGCCGTTAACAAACCCCAAACTTCAACACTATAAAATACAGACAAAATGGTGCAACTCAAAGACTAAAAAGTTCATAAACAAAATGAATGAAATTGACTTTTTATTCACATGCATCGAAAATATCGACATCAACGAAAAATTCAACATTTTCGTAAACACATTGCTATGACGAATCATTCCCCATAAAAATGAAAAAACTTGGCTGTAAAAGAATTCAAAATCCGTTTCTAACACTAGCTGTATTAAACTCTATCAACCAAAAACACAAACTCTACCGAAACTATATATAAAAACAAAATTATACCATTCCTAGTGTATAACACATATGATAAACAGTTAAAGGCAGTTCTTAAGAAAGCATATTTCAGGATTGCGATAAAGATTCGAAGGCGATTTTGAGTCTAATCAATAAATTAGTCAAAAAAACAAAAAAAAAACAAAAAAACAAAAAAACAAAACCAGAACATACAATCTATAAATGAACTAAATATAAATGATCAATTAATTTCAATTACTATTTTGCTAATATTTTATACCACAATTGAATTATAATTACATTAAGCTCAATCCTTAAACCCAACTGCTTAAATGCAATTATATTTGCATTATTTTTGAGGCCTCAAACTCTCAAAGGACACAATACTGTGTTGCAATTAGTAGACCCCTTTCAGAAACTTTATAATCATTAAATCGTATTTTCTTTCTGAATAAACCTTTTGAAATTGAAATTGAAAAATTTTATTATTATTATTATTATTATTATTATTATTATTATTATTATTATTATTATTATTATTATTATTATTATTATTATTATTATTATTATTATTATTATTATTATTATTTTTATTATTATTATTTTATTTTATAATATTATTATTTTATTTTTTATTTTATTATATTATTAAATTTATTATTATTATTATTATTATTATTATTATTATTATTATTATTATTATTATTATTATTTGTAGTAGTAATAATAGTAGTAGTAGTAGTAGTAGTTTTTTACGAATATTGCTAACATTTTGATTCTTCTTCTTCTTCTTCTTCTTCTTCTTCTTCTTCTTCTTCTTCTTCTTCTTCTTCTTCTTCTTCTTCTTCTTCTTCTTCTTCTTCTTCTTCTTCTTCGTAGTTTTTTTACCGATTCTTCTTCTTTTTCCTATTCCTTCTTCTTCTTCTTCTTTTCTTCTTCTTCTTCTTGCTTCTTTCTTCTTACTTTCTTCTTCTTCCTTCAATCTCCGCTGATGGAGAGTAAAATCTCCTTTGACTTCAAACTCGTAAGACGTGTTAAATTGTGTACGGAATATTAAAACAGTAGGAAATAGAAGGAAAATTTGAAAGATATAAAAATTACAGAAGAAAATTTTAAAGGTATAAAAATTTATAACTTTTTTATTTCACTTTATAAAATTATTATTTTATAATTTGAAATACAATTGAATTTTAATTTTTCAGATTTTTATTTTTAACAATTTTGCTTTTGGTGAAGCAACTTATTTAAATTTTAACAATGCCTGCAACCCGTTTCACTTGCTCTTGTTGTAATACTAGCCGGTGGTATTCAGATTTTCCTGAAAATACATTGGCTAATAAATTTTCTGTCTGCTACTTCTGTAGCTTTGAAAAAAATATAGAGAATATTCAAAATGAAATCATTGGTCTAAAAAATATGATAGGTAACTTAGAGAAAAACATAAATGTGACTAACTCCCCTAAACAAAATTCCTTAATCATTGGAACAAAGAATTTGATGAGCAAAGTTAATAATGTTTCACAGGGGACTTATGTGGCTGAAAGAGCCTTAAGTTCTTTTAAAAACAATTTAGACTTGTGTAGAAATACAGAGAAAAAACAAAGTGACCATTCGAAGGACAATGACAAAGACAAATTTACGAGGGTCTCTAATGGAGTCAAACCCAAATTAAGACCTAACTTTGAACTACCGACTTCGAATCCCTTTTCCCTCTTAGAAGTTGAAAAATGTGAAACTGAAACAGTTTTGATTGGAACTTCAATGGTACGTAACATGAATAAAGAATTTATTTCGCGTAATCCTACAAAAAGAAAATATAAAAGCGTTTCGGGAGGAAGAATCCATAATTTTGAAAATGAATTGAAGGATTTACAAGTTAAGGATAATAAGAGTCTAGTATGTGTCATGATTGGATCGAATGACGTATACCAAAAGGAAACTGTGGTCAACGAACTTATCATCAAATATAGAAGACTAATTAAAAATCTGAAAGAAAAAACAGGTAATGTTTTGTGTCTGGGAATTTTGCCTCGTAATTTAATGGGCTTAAGATTTTCCAGCAAGGCTATATTTTTCAATACCAGACTGGAAGAAATTTGCAAGGATGAAAACGTCTCTTTTGCTAATTTTTGGGGAAGTTTTACTGATCAAAATTGTTTATTTGCAAGGGATGGGGTTCATTTGAATGACATTGGTGATGCAAGATTGGGTCGACTCTTGGACACAGAGGTTAGAAAAATACACAGAGAGACAATTGCTAAGAAACAGGTTTTTCGGAACGGTCCAAGTCCTCGCTCGATATGTGCGAAATGAAAGCGGTATCTTTTAACGCAAGAAGTATCCGGAACAAAATAAATGAATTTAAAGCTATTGTTTATATAGAAAATTACGATATAATTACAATTAATGAAACATGGTGCAACTTTAAAGATCGTGATTTTGTTTCGGAATTTCAAATTAATGGCTATAAATTATACTTCAAGGATAGAAACAATAATAAGGAAGGGGGTGGCGTTATGATTTACATTAAAAATATATATCTAACTACTCAGCTGGAACTAGCTGATGTTAATGAAATCGATATACTTGGTGTTAAAATAGAAACATCGAATATAAAATTGAACTTAATAAATGTCTATCGTCCACCGTCCTCACAATCAGTAATAGATGTAGCTTTGTATAAAGAATTGAGCAGATTGGTCTCTGAACGTCAATTCAACTCGATTTTAACTGCCCAAATATCGACTATAATTTACTTGATGCAGACCCAGAAGGAAAGCGATTACTAAAATTCTTAGGAGATAATTTCCTTTTTCAAATAATTGATTGCCCTACGAGGGGAAACAATATTTTAGACCTATTAATAGTGAGTCACTTGAACTTGGTAAGAAGTTTTGAGGTTATAGAACCCATTGGTAAAAGTGATCATAACATGATTAAATTTACCATTAATATTGAAAACAAAATACACAACAATTACTTGAAATTTCCAGATTTTAAGAACGCCAATTTTAATGGCTTAAAAGACAGTTTATCTGTCTATGACTGGGATGAGATATTAACAGGAAATGCAAATGTAATGTGGGATACGTTTCTACAAATATTTAAAGACAAAGAAAAAGATTTTGTTCCATATAAAATGAAGCTAACTTTACCAAATTCGAAGCCAAGATGGTGGAATAATGAAATTAGAGATTCTTTAAGTAATAGAAATAGAGCATATAAACTATGGAAGTCGTCTCCTTCAGTGGAAAATAATAATAGTTACATAGCTTGTCGGCGAAGCTGCAAACGATTAATTAGATATAAACGAAACTATGAAATTAATATTGCTCGTGAATGTAAAATTAATCCTAAAAAGTTTTACAAATATGTTAATAACAAAAGTTCCATTAAGGAATCAATTGGACCTTTACTGGACATTAATGGTAATTTAAAATCAAGCAGTGCTGATATGGCAAACATTTTAAATAATTTTTTTCTCGACAGTTTTTACGAAAGAGAATCTAGATAGCCTGCCTAGCATGGAAGACATAAGGGATTTTTATGCAGACAACATTTTAGATACATTTGAAATTCTAGAAGAGGAAGTTGCTTTCCAGATTGATAAACTATTAATAAATAAATCACCTGGACCAGATGGATACTATCCAATGCATCTCAAAAATTTGAAAGACATATTAGTGAAACCTTTGACAATGCTTTTCAATAAGTCTTTAAAGGAAGGAATAGTTCCTCATGATTTCAAAATTGCTAATATAACTCCCATTTTCAAAAAAGGAGATCGTAAGCTTCCGAATAACTACAGACCAATTAGCTTGACTTCTATAGTTGGTAAAATTTTTGAAGCAATACTAACTAATAAGGTTAGTTGCACATCTTGAGATCATGAATTCTCAGAAACCCACCACGGTGTTAGGAGAAAATAGATCAATGCTTAACAAATTTGCTAAGAAATTTTTTAATTGGTTATTAACGATGTAGATAATTATAAATCCTCGATGTTCATTTACTTAGACTTTCCAAAGGCATTTGATACGTCCCTCATCAAAAGATTATTGGAAAAGCTTAGAGCTCATGGTATTCGAGGAAGACTTTTAAATTGGATTAAAAATTGGCTTTCGGATCGACAACAACGAGTCGTTATCAATGGTGAATGCTCAGATTGGACGAATGTTACTAGTGGTGTACCCCAAGGATCTGTCCTGGGTCCAATACTGTTCATTATATATGTAAATGACATAGATGACAATATTTTAGGCAATATTTCGAAATTTGCGGATGATACAAAACTTGGAAATCGCATAATATGTGAGAAAGATTATCAATTACTCCAAAGCGACTTAAACAAGATTGTAAATTGGTCAAAACATGGCAAAATGAAATTTAATACCGATAAATTTAAGTTATTCATTTTGGGAGTAGGAACAATGAATATGATTAACAAAATAGATGACACAATTATCAAAGATGTCAATGAGGAAAAGGATCTAGGAGTAT
>JABUQX010095670.1:22500-28559 GCA_015478945.1 Trachelipus rathkii
TATTATTTTTTTTATTATTTTTTTTTTATTATTATTATTTTATTTCATTATGACATTGATGTTATTTAATTAATATCTATTGTTCTTATTATTTATAACAATTACACATTCCACCCCCACCCCCCCCCCCCACACACACACACACACCACACACACCACACACACACACACACATCACACCGCACTTACACTTAATACAACACATTCACTATGACAGCTTATAGACACACATTCACTATGACATCTTACATTTCATAGACACTGTTACATTTACACTTATAACACACGGTGGTCACACCACACACCACACTTACACTTAATACACCATTCACTATAAAACTCCATACACAACCATTCACTTATGAACTTACATTTACTCCATGGACACTTACATTTACACTTACATCACACACACCACACACACCACACACACACTCACACACACACAAACACGACACACACTCACACACAGTTTACTTAAGCTCACACAGATTACTTACACACGCAGATGTTAACTTACACTGCATCACAGATTTACTTACACTCCACACACAGATTTATTACACTCACACAGATTTACTTACATCTCCACACAAGATTCTTTACACACACACTACAGACTTTACTTACATCACACTAGATTTACTTACACACACAGATTTTCTTACACTCACACAAAGATTTACTTACACACACACACCACACACCACACACCACACACACACTCGCACACTCACTTACACATATAACGTATAATTTATTAAAACATTTAATGTTTTAATTAAACACGTACATTTATATTACTGATTCAATATAAATAAAATTATTTCAAAGTTTCTAAAAACCTCTATAAAAAATCAATCATTATCTTTAAATAAAGAATTTATTATTAAGACTGTTAATGGAGTAGAAGAAAAGACGCCATGAAATTTTTAGTAAAAACATATATTTTTACGTACTTTAAAAGCAAATAAATCAGTAAATATAGTTAAGGCAAGCCCTAGCACCCTCTACACCCAAAGCTATGCGCACGTTTTTGTTTCTAATGACTTTACTGCTTACATCATCTTTAGCCATGTAATAAGTATAAAAATAACAAATTAAGTTCTTCTCTGTAACATAACATGTATTTTATTAAAATCATTCTAGGTTTTTATTTAAAATATACAATTCACTTCACTTCATTTTTTAATATCTTTAATTCGCTCTATGTTAACTTAAAAATAATTTCAAAGTTTTTTAAATAATTCGGATTTTCTTATTAATTATTATTATTATTATTATCTATCTACATTAAAAATCAAAAACAAAAAACACCAACAACCCGCACTCCTTACAGATACGAAACCTGACCTCTCTCTGTAAAATGTGTTGAAATAACTACTTTAGGCCTAAATTTAGGATAAACCTTTTTGTACCCCGAGGCGATTTAGGCCTAATTCCAGGTCAAAATATATTTCAAACTGACCTTTTTCTGTAAAATGTGGTGCAATAACTACGTTAGGCCTAAATTTAGGATAATCCTTTTTGTATCCCGGGCTGATTTAAGCCTAATACCAGGTCAAAAGGTAATTCCAGTATAGACAAGAATCGAGAATCAATGTTTTATTATTCGGTTTTAGCTGTTAAGCGGTGCACAAGTTCTCTGATTTGTATTAAAAGTGTTTTATTTTTACTAAGTGTATATCATATTTATAATAATAAATACTTACATTGAGAAATAATTATTAATTTCACTAAAATAGATAATAATTAATTCACTAGATTTATAGTAGATCACGTGAAGCCCAACGCAAGAGCGCCCGCAAGCGCGGCCCGGGGCGCAACGACGCATGAACCCGCCGGCGTAGATATTACTTACGCGGTCGCGAAATATTTTTCTTTATGGATATGCCGTTGTAAACTTTTCAAATTACATCATTTTTGTATTTTCAAATATTCCGTTTCCTATATTATGAGACGTTCATTTTATTTCTTACTTGAACATTTTTAATTTTATTATAGAAAATACCATTTCACAGGTAAAGTTTCTTGAAAAACATTTAGTTTTGAAAAGAACATTTTGTTTTGTAGAAAAGCAGGTTGTTTTATTTATCCTAAAGTTATAATTCCTTAAGGGAAATAGAACAAATAGTCAGGGTGTGACGCTGTCCATGTTCCTCTTTGTGGTATGACTTTAAGATCTTATTACTTTAAGGTATGTAAAACAAGTTTTATATGACTTAAAGCTACACCTACATAGAGCGTAGAGTTAATGTATAGAAGTTATCCCATACCATTCCTTTTTAAGGTTTGTCTTTACGCTTTTAATCTTCTCTGTGTATAAGTTATGAAAAAGTTGTTTATTCTAAAATATTATTACATAATTACAATCTTAGTTAAATATACATGCATGATAAACTTCCCCTCCTTGTACAATCCGTAATTTCGCTGTATGGAATTCCAGTATTGGTATCATATTATTATGCTTCAAAATTACATCGAAGTATGTAAGTTCATAACCTCTTCTATATCAGCTGTTGTATGCATTCGGAAACCATCGAGAATATCTCACATGGTTTGTAATAAACATAGATATATCAGGATTTTAAATAAACTAACACGATTGAACATATGTTATAAGGTTCGTAAATATACCTTGATCCAGTACACAAATTAATATTATACATACTGATTGCGATGGTGTCCAAAAGATATCATCCTCTAGGATGTATGCGCTACAACTTTGAAATACAACGCTCCATATTTTCGCGACCGCGTAGTAATATTACGCCGGCGGGTTCATGCGTCGGTTCCGCACCGGGTCGCGCTTGCGGGCGCTCTTGCGTTGGGCTTCACGTGATCTACTATAAATCTAGTGAATTAATTATTATCTATTTTAGTGAAATTAATAATTATTTCTCAATGTAAGTATTTATTATTATAAATATGATATACACTTAGTAAAAATAAAACACTTTTAATACAAAGCAGAGAACTTGTGCACCGCTTAACAGCTAAAACGAATAACAACATTGATTCTCGATTCTTGTCTATACTGGAATTACCTTTTGACCTGGTATTAGGCTTAAATCAGCCCGGGATACAAAAAGGATTATCCTAAATTTAGGCCTAACGTAGTTATTGCACCACATTTTACAGAAAAAAGGTCAGTTTTGAATATATTTTGACCTGGATTAGCCATAAAATCGCCTCGGGGTACAAAAAGGTTTATCCTAAATTTAGGCCTAAGGTAGTTATTTCAACACATTTTCAGAGAGAGGTCAGTTTCGTATCTGTAAAGAGTGCGGGTTGTTGTGTTTTTTCGTGATGGATGGTCAATGTACATACATCCTGCTAATAATAATAATAAAGGAATAAACCTTATAATAAAAAAATTTTGAAATATTTTTAGTTAACATAGAGCGAATAAATGATATTAAAATAAAGTGAATAATTGTTATTTTTAAATAAAAACCTAGAATGATTTTAATAAAATACATGTTATGTTAGCCGAGAAGAACTTATTTTGTTATTTTTATACTTATTACATGGCTAAAGATGATGTAAAGCAGTAAGTCATTAGAACAAAACGTGGCATAGCTTGGTGTAGAGGGGTGCTAGGGGCTTGCCTTACTGATTTACTGATTTATTGCTTTAAGGTACGTAAAATATATGTTTTTACTAAAATTTCATAAAATTTATAAACAAAAAGTATTAACAGTTAATAATAAATTCTTTGTTCAAAGATAATGATTGATTTATTATAGAGGTTTTAAGAAACTTTGAAATAATTTTAGTTATATTTGAATGAGTAATATAAATGTACGTGTTTAATTAAAACATAAAATGTTTTAATAAATTATACGTTATATGTGTAAGTGAGTGTGCGTGTGTGTAGGTGTGTGTGTGGGTGTGTGTGTGTGTAAGTAAATCTGTGTGTGAGTGTAAGTAAATCTGTGTGTGTAAGTAAATCTGTGTGTGTAAGTAAGTCTGTGTGTGTGTAAGTAAATCTGTGTGTGAGTGTAAGTAAATCTGTGTGAGTGTAAGTAAATCTGTGTGTGAGTGTAAGTAAATCTGTGTGAGTGTAAGTAATCTGGCGTGTGTGAAGGTAAATCTGTGTGTGAGTGTAAGTAAATCTGTGTGTGAGTGTAAGAAAATCTGTGTGTGAGTGTGTGTGTGTGTGTGTGTGTGTGTGTGTGTGTGTGTGTGTGTGTGTGTAAGTGTAAATGTAAATGTGTGTGCTATGTAAGTGTCATAGTGAATGTGTGTATAAGTGTCATAGTGAATGTGTGTATAAGTGTAAGTGTGTGTGTGTGTGTGACCGCGTGTGTATAAGTGTAAATGTAAGTGTCTATGGGTAAATGTAAGTGTCATAGTGAATGTGTGTATAAGTGTCATAGTGAATGTGTGTATAAGTGTAAGTGTGGTGTGTGTGTGTGTGTGTGTGTGTGTGTGTGTGTGTGTGTGTGTGTGTGTGTGTGTGTGTGTGTGTGTGTGTGTGTGTGTATGTGTGTTCTAAATAATAATAACAATAGGCATGAAGTAAATAACACTAAGTATAATAAAATAAAATAATAATAATAAAAATAATAATAATAAAAATAATAATAATGAAAGTAAAATAATAATAATAATAAAATAAATAAAAAGTATTAAAACAAAATAAAAAGCATAATGTTAATAAATATATGTGAAAGTTAAAGCAGTAAAACAATGTTAAATCAGTAAAACATGAGTTAAAGCAGTAAAACATGAGTTAAAGCAGTAAAACATATGAGTTAAAGCAGTAAAACATGAGTTGAAAGCAGTAAAACATATGAGTTAAAGCAGTAAAGACAGTAAAACAAAAGCATACTAATCCTTTGTGCTAATGCACCAACGTTAGATTTACTGATTTAACTGCTTTAAGGTGTGTAAATGTTAAATAAATATAATGAGTTCAAGCAGTAAAACATATGAGTTTAAAGGCAATAAACATGAGTTAAAGCAGTAAAACATGAGTTAAAGCAGTAAAACATGAGTTAAAACAGTAAAGCAGTAAAACAAAAATACTTAATGTCCCCTTGTTGTTAATGTAACAACCTCTATTGATTTATCTGAATTTACTGTCTTTAAGGGTACTGGTAATGTTACTAAATATAAGAGTTTAAAGCAGTAAAACATATGAGTTAAAGCAGTAAAACATGAGTTAAAGCAGTAAAACATATGAGTTAAAGCAGTAAAACATGAGTTAAAGCAGTAAAACATATGAGTTTAAAGCAGTAAATATGAGTTAAACAGTAAAGCAGTAAAACAAAAGCATACTAAGCCCCTTGTTATATGTAACACCTCTATTGATTTACTGATTTACTGCTTTAAGGTATGTAATGTTAATAAATATAAGAGTTAAAGCAGTAAAACATATGAGTTAAAGCAGTAAAACATGAGTTAAAGCAGTAAAACATATGAGTTAAAGCAGTAAAACATGAGTTAAAGCAGTAAAACAGTAAAACCAAAGCATACTAAGCCCCTTGTTGCTGTGTAACACCTCTATTGATTTACTGATTTACTGCTTTAAGGTCTGTGAAGTATATGTTTTAATAAAATTTCGTACAATTGTAGTAAAATAAAATGAATATATATCAGACACTCTGGTTTTTTTTCTTCTTACATACAATTTTTAAAAATTTAAAAATTAAAAAGTATTAAGTAAAAAATATAAAAGAAAAATAATGTTAATAAATATATGTGTTAAATAATAGGTCTGTAATGAGATACAGTTTTAGGTTCGCGAAAATGTTTTTAATAAATGTTATGTTTGAAGTTAAATGAATGACTCATAGTATATTTTGAAAAGGAATTTTTTACATAGTTTACATTGATATCACAACTATGAAATGTGTTAAATAATAATAATATGTCTGTAATGAGTTTACAGTTTTAGATGCATAAAAAAATGTTTTAATAAAAATGTTTAAGTATGAAATAAAAATGACTCATAGTATATTTTGATTATATATATATATATATATATATTATATATTATATATAATATATATATATATATATATATATATATATATATTAATATATATATA
>JABUQX010095671.1:5000-7500 GCA_015478945.1 Trachelipus rathkii
GGAGGAAATGGGTTGGTGGAAGAGCGGAGAGGAATGTTAAGATGGTATGGCATTCTGGTGAGAAATGGAGGAACAGAGATGGTTAGGAGTTTGGGAGGCGGAGGGGATAGGAAGGAGAGGAAGGGGAAGACCAAGAAGGAGGTGGAAGGATGGAATAAAGGAGATGCTGGAAGGAGGGAGGGATGAGGGAGGAAGAGGGTAGGGTGTTGGCGAGGATAGAGTGGGGTGGAAGAGGTGGGTGGGGGCGAGATATGAGGGGGGTGTAGGTGGGAGAGGCTGTACGTACCACTACCCGCTCAAGCGGAAAAAAAGTGTATGCATAATAATAATAATATAATAATAATATAAAATATATACTATATATAATCAAATATTATATATATAATATATTTATATATATATATATATATATATATAATATATTTAAATATATATATAATATATAATATAATATATATATATATATAATATATAATTATATATATATATATATATATAATTATATATATATATATATATATATAAGTAATATATATTTATTATATATATATTATATATTAATATATATATATATATAATATATAGTATATATATATATATTTATATATATAGTATATATATATATATATATATATATATATATATATATATATATATATGTGTGTGTGTGTGTGTGGTGTGTGTGTGTGTGTGCAGGTGTATGTTTGTGTGTGTGTGTAAGTACGTTTGCGTGTTTTAAAAATGGCTTTTTTTTATTTTTTTATTTTTTTTTTATAAAAGTAATTTAAAGTTTAAAAGTTCTTCCCATAAAATTGAAATTTTAACTTATAAGTTTTCTTTGGATATTCTCAAGAAAGTAAATTTGGCCAGTAAATATTGAATATATTTTACTTATTATTATTACTTTCTTTTTTCTTTTTTCGCTTTGTTTGTTTGTTTTCTCTTGTTTATATTTTCAATATTTTTAAAGGTTATTTCTAGAGATTTACCTATTTATTAAAAGTCTTTAAAACTAAGTCTGGTAAGTTAAGTTTTGGGGGGGGGGAGGTGTAATTCAGTTCCTTAAAGTAGGTCCGTTCTTTTTAATTTTAAATGACTTTTTTTTAAATAAATTATAATGAACTTCATTATATAAGGCTAGTGATATTAAAATTTATAGTGATATTAATTCACTTTGATATTTTATTAATATATTCATCATTCTTAATTGTTCTATATATATTCATTGCTGTTTTTTATTCTTGTTTTTATTGATATCTTATGACAGACGTTTTGCCTTTCGGCCATTTACTTGGAATTAAGGAAAAGAGGAGAATCGTTCCTGCACCTTTAAAATGCCCCGACGGAGTTATGTCTTTAAAATATCCAGACAGAGTTATTTCTGTTTTATTCATCGTCCGTAGATTTTCAAATATTTTGATGATACAATCAAGGTGCGTGAAAAAGAACGTTTCAAGTAGAGGCTGGTAGCCATTTTATCTACCAGACAATCTACCAGACAAACTCAAACAGAGATTGACCTTGTGAAATTTCTCTAGTTAGGCATAGATGAATCCCATCACTAGGAGTGACTTATGTAGTTTCTGCCACAAGGCAGTAGAAACGGCTGAGTGCATCTTGTGCAAATGCGATGCTTTAATATTGCGAAGATATTGGTAAAGAGCTACACCAAAACCCAAAAATTCGTTTCCTACAACAATCCAGGGGTTTCTACGGAACCTCAAGTTGGATTAGGAATTTTAAAATAGATAAGGGCTTGTCCCAAAAGACAATTTTAGGTCATACTTGACGAGAGTCTACGATGGAGGCTTCCGACAAACCAATTTAATCTAATCTAATCCAACCACAAAACATCCTAGAGTAGATGATTTGAATCTGAATTTTGAATTTGAATTTTTGAAGATCACTTTTATTTCTGGAACATTTTTTAACAATTCTTTTCTTCAGTGAATGCTTCACGAAAAATAAAAATCATAATAGTCTAAATTTGTTAAAAATATAATAATTCAACTTCTAAATAGTCAAAACTAATTATTATTTATTTACCCAATATCTTCAGAAAAGCATTGCGTATAACACGCTAATTAAGAACTTACCAGTACATATAATAAATAATACAATGTATCACAGCCTGGATCAGAAATGGTAAAAAATTTCAGAATTTTATTGAAAAAAAAATACTAAAATAAATATGTATTTTACGTTCCTATTATAATTAAAGAAAAAAAAAACAAATAAATGTGTATTTCACGTATGTTTGTGAAGCTACTTTTTGCTTCCTTCCTACGTCTTTTTGTATACGTAAAACCTATAAATATTTAAAGACACAAAATGTTTTTCTTGTATTTTTATGGCCTTTCAATGTCTAAATCGATTTTCATGAAATTCATTTTCGACTCCAGAAATCAACAAAGGAAGTTTATTTTGCATAAGCAAACATAATTTCCTGCATAGTATTATATATATATATATGTATATATATATATATATATCTATATTA
>JABUQX010095671.1:12500-17500 GCA_015478945.1 Trachelipus rathkii
TTCCCTTCGTAGACGATCTACTGTGCAAAGCGTCTGGAATATCCCTCATCAAGCCCCCCAACAATAGTCGCCATCATATTGATATCCCACTTGCCTGGTAACGTCCTTCCATGAACTTAGATCTTGATGGAAGCGTTCTCCCTTCTCATCACTAACATGCCTAGTCGGGTCCCAAACTTTTTCACCGCGGACCCTTGTTGTCTTCAAAAATTCGCGGCAACCACTATACTCTAATTGGTTTTGAAGTAACTAGTCTTACGAAAACAAAAAACACAATGCAAATTTAATGCTCAATTTACCCTTAATGTGAAGAATGAAACGGGTCTTAAAAAGATGTTTCATATTTTCTTTTAAGTTTACCTAGGAAGTTTGATAATTGTGTCCTTATATCACTTGACGCTGAAAGTTTACTCCCGAATCTGTTTTTTATGTAAGCATACTTGAAGAGATGCAGATTGCAAATGATAAGTGGATAAACGCACAAAGTCTTTTAATTGCAATCTTGTGCAACAGCTTTTTGCAGAACACTTGCATCCATAACTCTTCTTGGCCCTTGTGGTATTAAGTTTCAAACGTGCGGTCTTCACGGATGGTCCAGCAGATATTGAAAAAGCTTCGTTTGTCATTCCAAGTAGGTTTACGTCTCGGTCACATGAAAAATGTGTTTGTCATCCAGCTGTAGACAAATCCTCAGAATCAATATCGGGGAAAATACTCAACAATGTTTTTTTCAAACCTTCCATGTGGGCAGTAATAATTTCGAGGAAGTTCGGTTGAAGGATCTCATTTGTTTTGACAAATTCTTGCAACCGAGGAAAGTTGAGATGCTCTCTCTTTTTAACACACGCTCAAAAATAAACAAAATTTGCGCACGCCTTTATTTGTCGAATTGGCTCCTCCCTTCTTTGGGAGAGATGTGGTGGTTTCATTTATTAGTTTTTCGAATTTGTCGGAAAGGTATCCCAATTTAGGCACATTCGACATCAGTTAATTTTTGAATGAAAAAGACTGCTCTTGTAAAAATGTGACCACCAATGCATCGTTATTTCAAACAGTCTGGCTAAAATCTTTCCCTTGAAAGCCACCGCACTTCTGCGTGCAGCGAGATATGGAATGGAGCCATACCCATATCTCGGCGGGAAGTTTTAAAAGGCGTGCTTGAAGCGGGCGGCCTCTTAACATGATTAATTATCTTCACAGCATCATCCAGTACGGCTTTTAAAAATCTTGTGGCATCTTTCTTGTTGCCAGGAAATGCTGAAATAGTGGCTGCTGGTGGCGTTTTCTGCCCACACTTGCTTCATCCTAGACCACGCGCTCCTTCGTTTTTCCCAACCTTGCGGCCGGCCCATCAACTCGCAAATATCCAAACACTTGCTCCATTCCAAACCATTTTCCTGTACAAATTTATCGATAGCATTGCGAATGGGTACCTCACAAACACAAGAAGAACTGCAAGTCCCGCTACATCGGTACTTTCATCAATCTGTAAACTGAAAATATCACGTTTTCAATCTTCTTATAAGTTCTTTCTCGACTGTCTCTGAAATTGTGGTAATTCGCATACTTATAGTGTTATTTTATAGCTGCACAGTATCAATGTTCTTGGCACATATCTGAACCTAAAATGCAACTAACAACATATTCAGGCAAGGTTTAATTAATGTCTCGGCAATAGTATGCGGTTTTCCAGTTTTTGCAATATGTAAACTGACAATAAATGAAGCTTCAGTTGCATTTTCATTTTTAGAAATTCTCTCCATCATAGATGAATCTGCCTGAATAGATAAAGCGCACTAGGTGATTACAAGCAAAATGGCCGACGAGTAGTAGACGATGCATAATAATGGTGTTGCCATAGAATAAAAACGAATTGTACTACTTAACTCCAAAATTTTAGTGAAAATTGAAAAAATGTGCCGGCACCCCTGGCACACGCTGGTGGCACCCCGGGGTGCCGCGGCACCCACTTTGGGAACCCATGGCCTAGGTTATCCGGAAATTTTCTTAGGTGAGAATGTAAGTAGTGCAACTTTATAATCATTCTACATCCATGAGAATGAAAACTGTCTAGCAGTTCCTGTGCAATGTTAGTGGTTCTCGGCTTTCCTGTTCCCCAGAAAATTCTGTGCTACATCTGAAAAAGCATTCCACGCTCTTGCCTCTAACACAGTCATTGTTGTAGCAAAGGCAGCATCACGGAGGAGTGTCCGTATTTGTGGGCCATCAAATATCCCAGCTTTTTTCTTCTCGTCACTCAGACCAGGAAATGTTGAGCATATATAGCGGAAGCATTCACCATCAGGGTCCAGGGCCTTCACAAATTGTTTAATTAAACCAAGTTTTATGTTTAGTGGAGGTAAGATGATGTTTTCTCTCTGTACAAGTGGTTCACGTACGATGTTCCTGTCACCTGTCGTCAAGGTTTACCTCGGTGGCCATTCTCTTTTGGTTCAGTGATCCTTTGCCGCCCGGCTGTCCCAATAGCACAGAAGCAGGGATATTTGGTGAAACCACTTGCTGACGCGAGCAAATGTTTTACATTTTGAGGTCGAACGCATATTTACCATCCATGTACCTGATATTGTAGCCTTTCCAAACTGTCTTGATTTTTGCATACTCCTCTCTCATCCTGCTTCTCTCATTCTGCTTCTCTGTTACGATAAAATGTTACTCTTGTGCCATGGTTCAGTAGTCATTTTTCATGCAACCTCGAAGCCAACAGCTCAGGACAACTTCGGTTAATACAACTCTCATACAAGATCGTTCAGTTCACCCTGGGTGAACAATGACGGACCCTCCGACTGTATTTCAGATGGATGATAGACATCATCCAGGTCATTGGCATCCATACATGTAGACGTACTAAAGTTACCACATGCTTCCCGAATATCGACCGCAGTAAACTTGCTGCTACTGTAGATATATGCGGAAGGTAACGTCTATACAGCCTACGTAGTGCGCACATGAATTTTGTCATTCCTAGGGAATATGCAAAAATAGGGATCCATGATTGCACGAAAACGGGATGTGATACAGCAAATCCGAGAATATATATGGAATCAGCACCTCCGAATTACTATATATCTGCTACAAAAGTCCATCCAAGAAAAATTTCACCTTTTTTTGTTGACCAGTGTAAGTTTTCTAAATTTTTCCCTAAATGGATGACCGAACTTTGAAATAACTATTCGGCCGAATAGCGAAGTGATTATTCGGCCGAATACTTTTAGCCGAATCGGTATTCGGTATTCGGCTTTTTCACTATTCGGCACATCCCTAAATATATATATATATATAAAGAGAACAACAAATTACAGACGTGTTTATAGATTGCCAACGTTTGCTGGATTAACGACAAAGTATAATTTTTTCATCTCTCACATTCTTGATGTAAATTTGATGAAAATATTATTTGATAAAGGATATATATAATATTTCTTCGTCTCTTTATGAAATTTCATCAACCTTTATCGATTAAATTAACTGTATCTTAGGAACTTGTATTCATCCAGGTAACATTTTTAGGGAGAATGAGTTACTAAATTGAACGGAAATTTAATGAAATATTAAATTTTAATTACCCTAATCTTAATCAAATTAGTTTCAATAATAATAGAAAAATTGAAAAGTTTTCCATGTCTAAGGAAAGACATGAATCTTTTTGCTTATCTATGATATATAAATATAATTGTAGAGACTTTGATGCCGCTTATATTGGGAACACTACTCGAAGTCTTTCAATTCTCAATAGCCTAACACAAAGGTGTTTCCTTCAGAAATTTGGACCAGTTGCATGTTCCCCTCTATTCTGTTATTTATTCCACTTTTTTTTAAATTAAATTACCCAATACAGGATTTAAATTTTAGAATTTTAATCGTAGACGGACCTATATTTACTGAAACCTTTATAAATTTGCCACCACAAAAATAAATTAAGTGAAAATCTGCCTGCTATATTTATCTAGCTTTTTCATTTATTTCATATAATATTTTTATCATATTTTTTTAAGCATATTTTTTATCATGTTATATATTTTGTAATTTTAACAATTCTACTCGAATAATATGTACTCGAACGAAACTATTCGGCAGCACATTTCATAATAGAAATTAGTTTTATTTTCCTAGCGATATAATATATATATATATATATATATATATATATATATATATATATATATATAATATATATAATATATTATATTATATATTATATATATATATATACTTTTAAATATCTATAGAATAGATCTATATATATACTATATAATATATTATATATTATAGAATAGAATATATTATATATATATATATATATATATATATATATATATAATATATTATAATATATATATATATATATATATATATATATATATATATATATATATATATATATATATATATATATATATATATATATAACTTCCCATGTGCCTGAAGAGAACTGTGAGAGCCGGAAGCGCCCATATCTTACTCTTTTGTTCATATATAATGATATATTACCAGTAAGATAATGACTATATATATAACTGTGGTTAAAAAAATTTTAAAAAAATTAATAATAATCAAAATTTCTGCTGTTCAAAATAAACAAATTAATTTATAATTTGAACGAATTAAAATAATTTAAATTACGATAAAATAAAATTAAAAATTTGCATTTATGTGAAGGATAAAATGCGATTCGTTCATGGAAAATGGGAAAACTTTTTCCTTTTCCCTTAAAAAAAAATAAAGTTTTGAAAAATGAATTGTTTTCAAATGAAAAAAATAAAATGACAACGTCTTAAAAAAAAAAAAATTTTTTTTTTTTTTTTTTTTTTTTTTTTTGCAGTTCAGTGAAATGAATGTTAAGTTATTATAATTACGTCAAATTTAAACTTTATTTATTATAAGATAATTATATGTGTTTTAGTAATACAAGAAACAATTGGTATTCAGTCATATATATATATATATATATATTATATATATATATTATATTATATATATTA
>JABUQX010095671.1:20000-28862 GCA_015478945.1 Trachelipus rathkii
TGGCTGACTTACTTACTCTCTAACTTGTGTGAAAAGTTATCCAGAAAAGGAATTGCTAAATTGCTTTATGTCTTTTTCATTTTGCGTTGATTCAGACAAGTGGCATTTTCAATACTTTAGTAACAGAAAGCAGTTTTATTGCAACTACCAAAATTTGAAATTTTTTCAGGAATGTTTGCGCGAAAACCTTTCAAAAAAGCATCCCATTTTCAAAATGATTAAAAGCAGTTGCCATCCATAAATGATGAAGACTGCAATGTAGTATATAATGGAAGTGAAAGAGGATAAATTTTAAGTCATAATTAAACTTCTAATCAATTCACTCGTGATTGCAGAATTCAAAAGATTTGATGTTTTTGAAGAAAGCTTCAACAACTGCTTTAAAAACCTTTTCTAAATCATGCCAGTCTATCGTAACTTTCCCCACACCTTGTTTAGCGTATGCGTGTTAGTTTTGTTCAATTTGTCTCATGGAATATCTTTCCTATTTTTCATATTAATATAGTTGTCCGCCTTGGTGAACTCGGCTAGTACCCATGCAGTTGTTCTAATTGTGACAATAAAGTTTGGAATGTGTCGTACACCACTTGAATGTGAACATCGATAAACATACAATGCCCTTGGATATTTTCGACAGCTTCAACACCTGTAACTTCTCTTCATTGTTGCTGCACATCATATCGATGTTCAATCAGAAAGTCATTACTCTGGTCAACAAAGAATTTGTTCCAAGGCAAAGAATACATGCTTCTTACATGTTTTTTCATGCAGAATTCAAAAATCATATTGGGTTTTGTCTGTCAGGTTCAGTTTTGACACTATTCACATGTAAACATGGAAAAAATTGCAAAAATAAATAAATAATTTTTTCCCGTGAACAAACAAAATACAAACAGATAATGTAAATGAAATATGTGTATCTTGTCCAAATATATTAGCTGTGAAAATTTCAAATTGATAGGACAAATAATAAAAAAGATATAGCGGTTTTTTATTTATGAAGTAGTTAAAAAAATATTTTACATTTTTTTAGTTTTCATATGAATGGCGGCACAACTGGACCTTATAAACAAACACTAATATAATTTTTGGATTCAGCGCAAAAAATTGCATAAGAAACAAGTCTTAAATAGAAGTCACCAAAAATTTGTTCCCCAGTCTTATTATTATTTTTATTATTATTATTAATATCATTATTATTATACTGGGGAACAATATTTTTATTGACCTGTATATAAGACTTCTTTCTTATGTAGGTTTTTGCGCTGAATCCAAAAATTATATTGGTGTTTGTCTACAAGGTCCAGTTGTGCCGCCATTCATATGAAAACTAAAAAAATGCAAAACATTTTTTTATCATTTCATATTTGAAAAACCGCTATATCTATTTTATTATTTTTCCTATCAATATGATATTTTCACAGCATATATATTTGGGCAAGACACACACACACACACACACACACACACACACACACACACACACACACACACACATTTAATTTAGATTATATCCAACCATTTTGCCTCTATTCACGGGAAAGATAATTTTTTGGTAATTTTTTCCATGTTTACATATGAGTAATTTTCGAAACTGGACGTGACTGACAAAAATCAATACGTTTTTTGAATTCAGCGTAACAAAATACATAAGAAACATGTATCGGATCATAGACAACAGAAAAAATGTAAAATTTATTGACCTGTGTTATTTATTTTACCTTTCGTAGCATCATTGTCTTTACTAGAAATTTTCCTTTTGTGATTTCAACAGCCAATAAACCAAAGAAATATTCATGAACCATAAATATGCTTTCCGCATTTCTATTAAAATATACTCTTAATTTGCTTCATTTTTTAATCATTGTTATAAATAAAAATTAAGAGGCTTATGCCATTAGAAAAAATTTTTTTTAGTATAAATAATTTCGGGGGGGAGGGGTCAGACCCCATGGCTACAGCCTTGTATATGCTAATAGTCGGGCAGAAACACAGACGGAAAAGGAAAAGGAAAAGGAAAAGAGAATTGAAGAACGGGAAGAAAAGAAAATGTAGCAGATTGAGAAAAATCGTCAAGGTCTAGAATTTACATGTGAGCGTTAACAATAATGCTCTTTTAACTGTTCTTAACTATTCAAAGTATTCATTGTACTTACTAACTTTAAAAACCTGAAAATTATTAATAATTTTGTATCTATAATATATTTCATCTACAAGTTATTGAAACACTTAAAAAATTTAGAGGGAAGCAGCTGCTTATGATTTCAGCCCATCATCAAACGGTAGATCATCACACACATCCTCCACCTCTGACATAAAAGGTAGACAAAACATAATTACTGAAAAAAATTGTTGCTGCTTTCGATAAATGTAAGGTAAGTGATAGGGATTCTGTTCATATTTTATCGGCAATAGTAGAAGTAATTGGACATGATGTTCATTCCTTATCTATAAGTCGCTCATCGATACAACGGTGTAGACAAACTTTCCGCAAGAAAATATCAGAGAAACTAATGTAACATTTTCAAAATTTGGATTTTAATGCCGCTGTAGTTCACTGGGATGGGAAACTATTACCTAATTTAATCGGCAATGAAAAAGAGGACAGATTTTCAATAATTATTACAAGCGGAGATGCAAAACAGTTATTAGGCATTCCAGTCATAAACAATTCGCCAGGTAGAGAACAAGCAACTGGAGTTTATCAATCACTTTTAAAATGGCGTATGTCAGATAAAATAAAGGCCTACTATAATAAACTGCTCCTTCGAGATTAGGTAGAGTAAATGGTACCAGCGTTTTATTAGAACAAGTGTTAGAAACAGATTTATTATATTTACCATGCTGGCACCATATTTATGAATTAATTTTTTAAGAGTGCTTTTGATACAATGATGCCTTCTTATAGTGGCCCTGATATATATTCAGTTCTTTAAGGGCTCTAAAAGAATCTTGGCATAAAATCAACCTAATAAATCTTAAATCTGAGATGGAAGTCAAGCGCATTAATGAAATTTTGAAGCCCGAAGCTTGCGACATTCTTCACTTTATAGATCAGGTAATGAAAACACAACTACCTCGCGAAGATTGTAAAAAGCTACTAGTTCTTGCCCAAATATTCCTTGGAAGAAGAGATCCTGAACTTAAGGTTAGAGCTCCTGGGGCATTCAATCATTCACGATGGATGGCAAAGGCCATACACTGTTTAAAGATATTTTTATACAAGGATGAATTTACGTTAACGGTCAGAGAGAGAAATAGGGTTTCTGAGTTATGTTTATTTATGGTGAAACTTTATGTTACAGCCTGCACTGTAAATCTCTCACCGTAAAATTTACGGTAATTGGCCGGCATCTATCGCTGCCAACCAATTACCGTAAAAAATACGGTCACCGTTATCTAATAAAATACGGTAGCCGTTTTCAATACAGTAACGTACCGTAAGAAATACGACCACCGTTATCTAATTACCGTAAAAAATACGGTCTAATAAATTACGGTAGCCGTTTTCAGTACGATAAGGTACCGTAAAAAATACGACCACCGTTATCTCATAAAATACGGTCACCGTTTTCAATACAGCAATAAACCGTAAAAAATACGGTCACATTTTATAGTAAATATACGGTCGCTGTATTTTTTACGGTAGTAGTAGGAGGGCCATTCCGTTCGTGTAAAGTGACCGCGACCTTTTTGACCTTTTTTTGACCGCGAACCTGGATTTTTTGAGGCCCCAAATTTTTTGAGAACTTGACCTTTTTGGGCAACCCAATTTTTTGAGAACCCAAAGTTTTTTGAGAACGCCAAATTTTTTGTGATGGCCCAATTTTTTACCTACCCTTGTCCTTTTAGGGGAAGTTGATTTTTTGAGAACCCCCCCTAATTTTTGAGAACCCCTAATTTTTGAGACCCTAATTTTTGAGAACCCTAATTTTTGAGATACCCTAATTTTTTTGGCCACCCCTAATTTTTTGGCAACCGTAATTTTTTGGCAACCCTAATTTTTTGCAACCCTTCGAAGAAGGGTTGCGCCAAACGGTTGCGTTCAGCAACCGTTGTACGTCTTACCCCCCTATTTTTATCCCCCCTTAATTTTTCGACCGTGGGGGCCATTTTTGCCACGGTAATTTTGGCTTGACCTTTGGGATCTTCCATGGGTCAATATTTCGAGAACCCAGTCGGTCTATTTTATAGCTTCCTTGGTCTTTCCATGGGTCAAATTTTGACCAACCTTATTTTCGATCAACAACTCTTTGGTAATGTCGCAGGTGGGGCCAGTTTTTGCCTCACGGTAATTTTGATCTTCCTTTAAGGGACTTAGCGCCTTTTTGATGTCTTAAACTTGTTTGACCATGATATTTTCAGCCTCTGGTCCCTGTCATATAACCATGGGTCATTTTGCCCCACGCCAAACTTGACTGGGCTTTTGATGGCTACCCAATCCAACGTAAGGAGTATCTTAGTGATGGTCTCTATTATGTGTTCTACTGAAGTATTAGATGAATGCCAGGGGAGTCCCAGGTGAGTGCCAAGTGAGTGCCAATGAGTGCAATGAGTGCCAAGTGAAGTGCCAATGAGTGCCAATGAGTCCCAACTAGTGCCAAGTGAGTGCCACATAGTGCAACTGAGTGCCAACTTTTTTCAAGCCTTTTTCGTAGCCCCCCTGAGCCTAGAGAGAGGCCCTAATTATGGGTGTCCTACCCCTATGTATAAGTGATCAATAGGTTATGTAATCAGAGGGTGGTTTGAGAGCAAAGCCTATATGTGTCGGAGTAGAGGATACGTTCCTGGACTAGAGAGCTGCTTTGCTAACGAGTGACGTACCTTATATAGCTATGGAGCGATCGACGGAACGCAGGGCAATATTCAACAACAGTATCGGAGCACACGAAGGAGGATGTATAGCGATATCCAGCACGCTGGCGCGCTCGAGATAAGCGGTATTGTATTCTAGCACGTATAGTAATCCGACTGACATACGCACGTGAACGAATCTTATATCAAGCGCGAGACGACTATCACTTTACAGCAAGAGGAGGCATTACCTGTAAATCTATGACACTGAGGGTAACTTGGGGGAGTTCCGACGCAGACTCATCTATCGGCATTGTAAAGGTGATGGCGGACAAATCGGTACCAGGGTCGGATGATTTCACACTCGAGTATTTGATGCCTGCAACATTAATGCTCAAACTTTGATGCTTCCATCATAAATGCCTCAGCATTGATGCCATCCCACTTTGACAGTCATCTTTGCACAAGTACGCACTCGTTGCAAAAGATGCGGTCACACTTAGGATAGTTCTATCTATGAGATGTGAGTGATTTCTATCTCTCTCACGAGCAGGTTGCGAGCTCTAACCCAGTAACACTCGGATAGAGCAGGATAGCCTAGCGAGCGAGCTTGAGAGAGAAGCATCGGATAAGGCGCAAACGTGGTTGTGAGAGATGCGACGGCAGCTCTTAGTGAATAGGAAACACTCTCCGGAATCGTCTACGCTGTACCGCCGCATGGCTAGGCGAGCAATATTTCCTGCGTAACCGCTCGTGGTCCTTGGTCGGCCGTACGGGGTCCGGAGAGCATGCGTAGAGCGTAATATAATTTGTTTGAGCGCGTTGAGGGCATGTCCAGTGTACGTGTCTTGGCGCGGGCTTTGACGTCCTGCGCGGGCCAGCAGGTTATAGAGGCATGAAACGACGTAAGCTTATTAGCCCAGAGAAAGCTCGTCTCGGAGGGGGCGCTCGCAGGAGCCATGGTACGTAGCACGCCACAGTATCTTGACAGTTCCGACGTAATCCACCGCCCGCGGGTGCGTTCCGCAGAGCAAATTCCCGCGTGAACGAAACATATGACATATCAATGTAATCGTATTATGCAAAGAATTTCAAATGACTACTGATCTGTATATCATCGTGATCATCTTTGCTGTCACTCGCTACGAATGTAGAAAGAGACCGGAACGGCAAATGGAGAGAATCGGTGTAAGATGCGAGAAAAGAGTGAAAGGAGACACTAGTTGAGTCGCAGCTGGACGGCGAGAGCTCATTAGCATTATATGTAAGACCATATACTTTACAATATCTTAAAGCAGTAAATCAGTAATCAATAATAGTGGTGTTATTACCTAACACCTAAGGGATTAGTATGCTTTTTGTTTTACCATGTTTTACTGCTTTAACTATCTGCTTTACTGTTTAACTATCTGCTTTACTGGCTTTAACTATCTGCTTTACTGCTTTAACTCTCTGTTTTTAACTGCTTTTAACTTCTCCTGCTTTACCTGCTTTAAACTTTTTCTGCTTTACTGCCTTTAAACAACTATCTGCTTTACTGCTTTAACTCTCTGCTTTACTGCTTAACTCTCTGCTTTACTGCTTAACTATCTGCTTTACATACCTTAAAGCAGTAAATCAGTAATCAATAGAGGTTGTTACCTAAGGGATAGTATGCTTTTGTTTACCTGCTTTACTGCTTTAACTCTTCTGTTTTACTGCTTTAACTCTCTGCTTTACGGCTTTCTGCTTTCCTGCTTTAACTGCTTTAACTTTCTGCTTTAAACTGTTTTAACTTTCTGCTTTAGTGTTTTTGCTTTCATGCTTTACTGTTTTAAACCTCATATATTTATTAAACATTATGTTTTTATTTTGTTTTAATACTTTTTATTTATTTTATTATTATTATTTATTTTTATTTTTGTTTAATACTTTTTTCTTTATTATTATTATTAATTATTTTGTTTTAATAACTTTTTATTTAAAAAATTGTAATGTAAAGAAAAACACACATAGTTATATTAACATTTAATAAAATTGTACGAAAATTTTATTAAAACCTTTTTACTATTGATATTGAGGGGGTAGTAAAAATCGGCATATTTTTCAATTTTAAAGCCATTTTATACTACTAATGGGAAGTTAGAATCATTGACATACAAACTTTTAGCATCAAATATATTTACAAGTTTATTCCTAAACTACTTACATTATTATTTAAAAAGCATATATGAAATAAATACAATAGACTCCACACAAATTAGATTATAAGGGTTGAACAGGGTAAGACATAGTTTTTACACACCTTACATTATTATATTTTAAAAAATAAGGTGATATAATGATAATTCAATATAAATTTTAAGTTCAAAGAATCAATTATGTGAACAGCATCGTTTTTTGCCCTATAAACGGAAATCCAATGGCCTGTTGAGGTGATGTGAGAGCAATTGTATTTGAATAATCAAGCAGGTAATCCCTTTCTCCCAAACTTTACAAGTTTAATTTCGTTAATGCGATACACCCAAAAGCGAAGGTTTCCCATTATTTTAAACACCGGAATTTATTTCCTCTTCCATTCATCTTAATCATTCAAAAGTAACGTTGCGTACTCTGTAAATTTCAAATGAGCTGAGGATGCTCAAGATAGACCACTACAGTGATGGGTTTTTGTAGAGTTGATCCAAAAGAGAGACTTAGTCCTAAGGTACCCTTTCTCAAATGTTTAAATGCTAGGCGTTACAAGCTAAAGGTCAATAGTAGTTATCATAGGCATAATAAATACTATAATAAAGTGCTTTCTTCAAGATTTTAGCCTGTCCCACTATCATTACATGAATACAGTATTGGCTATTAAGTCGTAAAAAAGGACGAGTGCAAGAGAGATAGGGTCTCCGTGTTGTATAACATTTCATAATCACGTCGTGAGGAAGTCCATTCGCATGTAAACTGATAACTCTAAGCCGAAAGGTGTGAATTTTATAGGGTGACTTTTTATAATTCCCAGAGTAGGCGTCATGTTCCACAATCCCCTATTATTACTTTCTGGTGGTATAGATTTCCATTCACAATGGTTAGGGATATTATACTCGATAACGCCTTGAGTGAAATTAGAATAATCTTGGTTTCAACTCATCTATATAGGGGTATTTGCTGTAAGTTTCAAAAGCGAATTTTCCAATTTTCCAAATGCAGCTGTGGTGATATTTCACTTTTTCTGACATACGAGTAAGTCCTTCCAACAGTTTGAAAACAGGTTCTGGAAATACAGCTGTAGCAGTAGGTTTACTTTATATTTTAAGAGAAAATTTAGGATTTGAACGTGAAAAATGATTCCTAGTATCTTACAGATGGAGAATGAAGTCTTTCCTGAGAAAGATATCGCCATTTAAATGCGACCGAATCATAGTATTATTTGTGACTTGTAGCTAGCTTTATCTATATGTTGCAGCTTCATCTTTGAAACTATAAAAACCACAAGATTGGAGATGAGACTGTTTAGCGTCCGTCTGAATAAATTTAAACAAATTGCCTATTATAGCTTCTATAAGGATAGTTAGCTGCTGTCGCCGATGCACCTAAGGAAGTTCCGTTAAGATAGACTCAACCTGGGAGAAACATGTATCAGGAAATTTTGATTCTGTTATATACTATATGGTCATCACCCGTTGGAAGATCTGTACCATCAGGTTTTTGTGAATTTCGTTTTTACATTTTAAAAACAACATTAGAGGGGTGCTCAAGGTAATTGATAGAAGGTCTGAATATGAACCTTAGAGGAACATCTGTATGTGGTAATTGAATGCAAAGGATTAAATACTGATAAAGTTGGACTCGCTAAAGCTAATCTGTGTAGGGTTCACGGAGAAGAAGATCAATTCACTCTTAACACATAACAATCAGGACTAGAAAGGATGAAGGAAATGCATCTTGCATGGCCGAGCTCTGGACGTATAATGAACATTTCATGAAAAAAACATTACTTATATACACACATCGTATTAAAAAGTTATCAGTTAGTAAATTAAAATATAGCAATACACTGAAATTTTTTTCTTTAGAGGTTTTTTCCGTTTAGTCTTTTTCTTT
>JABUQX010095672.1:2500-5000 GCA_015478945.1 Trachelipus rathkii
AACAACAACAACAACAACAACAACAACAACAACAACAACAACAACAACAACAACAACAACATCCACAGCAAAGAATTTATTTTTATGTTATGTTATACAAAAAGATACTTGAATCAATAGATCAATAGATTTCAATAGATCAATAGATCAATAGATCAATATGATCAATAGATCATGGTAGGGTAGAAGGGTAGCTGGATACAGTTTGATTTACTGATTTACTGATTTACTGCTTTAAGGTATATGTAAAAATGTAAATTTTTTTAGGTTATAAACATAAAAAGGAAAGATTTTAATTAAAACAAAATATTTGAAACAGAATAAGCAAAAATAAATAATTTTTTTAGTAAAAACAAAATGTTTAAAGAAACCAAACAAAAATAAATAAAAGTTTTTGTGTTATGTTATACAAAATATGACTTGAATCAATAGATCAATAGATCAATAGATCAATAGATCAATAGATCAATAGATCACAGAAGGGCTGAGGAGGGCAGTTTGATTTACTGATTTACTGATTTACTGCTTTAGGGTATGTAAAACATGACAATTTTACTAAAAAATATGACTTTTTTAGTAAAACAAAATATTTAAAACAAAATAAGCCAAAATAAAATAATTTTTTTAGTAAAACAAAATGTTTAAGCCCAACAAAACAAAATAAATAAAAGTTTTTGTGTTATGTTATACAAATATGACTTGAATCAATAGATCAATGATCAAATAGATCAATAGATCAATAGATCAATAGATCACAGAAGGGTATGAGGGTATGGAGGGCAGTTTGATTTACTGATTTACTGCTTTAAGGTATGTAAATAAGCAAATTTTTAAGTTATAAACATAAAAAGAATAAATTTTTTAGTAAAAACAAAATATTTTAAACAGAATAAGCGAAAATAAATAAAAGTTTTTGTGTTATGTTATACAAAATATGACTTGAATCAATAGATCAATAGATCAATAGATCAATAGATCACAGAAGGGTATGAGGGTATGGAGGGCAGTTTGATTTACTGATTTACTGATTTACTGCTTTAAGGTATGTAAATATGCAAATTTTTTTTAAGTTATAAACATAAAAAGAATAATTTTTTTAGTAAAAAAACGAAAAGTTTAAAGAAACAAAACAAAAATAAATAAAAGTTTTTGTGTTATGTTATACAAAATATGACTTGAATCAATAGATCTATAGATCAATAAGATCAATAACTATAGATCATGGATGGGTAAGAGGGTGGAATGGGTAGTTTGATTTACTGATTTACTGATTTACTGCTTTAAGGTATGTAATTATGCAAAAAAAAAAATTAAGTTATAAACATAAAATGAATAAATTTTTTAGTAAAAACAATATATTTTAAACAGAATTAGCAAAAATAAATAATTTTTTTAGTAAAAACAAAATGTTTAAAGAAACAAAACAAAATAAATAAAAGTTTTTGTGTTATGTTATACAAAATATGACTTGAATCAATAGATCAATAGATCAATAGATCACAGAAGGTATGAGGGTATGGAAGGGCAGTTTGATTTACTGATTTACTGATTTACTGCTTTAAGGTATGTAAATATGCAAATTTTTAAGTTATAAACATAAAAAGAATAAATTTTTTAAGTAAAAAACGAAAAGTTTAAAGAAACCAAAACAAATAAATAAAGGGTTTTTTTGTGTTATGTTATACAAAATATGACTTGAATCACTAGATCAATAGATCAATATATCAATAGATCAATAGATCATGGAAGGTTAGGTGGGTATGGAGGGCTATTTGATTTACTGATTTACTGATTTACTGCTTTAAGGTATGTAAATATGCAAATTTTTTTTAAGTTATAAACATAAAAAGAATAAATTTTTTAGTAAAAAACGAAAAGTTTAAAGAAACAAAACAAAATAAATAAAGTTTTTTGTGTTATGTTATACAAATATGACTTGAAACCTGATTCAATAGATCAATAGATCAACAGATCAAAGAAGGGTATGAGGGTATGGAGGGCAGTTTGATTTACTGATTTACTGATTTACTGCTTTAAGGTATGTAAAATGCAAATTTTTTAGGTTATAAAAACCATAAAAAGAATAAATTTTTTAGTAAAAACAAAATATTTAAAGCAAATTAAACAAAATAAATAAATTTTTATAGTAAAAACATAATGTTTAAAGAAACAAAACAAAATAAATAAAAGTTTTTGTGTTATGGTATACAAAATATGACTTGAATCACTAGATATCAATAGATCAATAGCTCATAGATATCAATAGATCACTAGATCAATAGAGGGTATGAGGGTATGGAGGACAGTTTGATTTACTGGTTTACTGCTTTACTGCTTTAAGGTATGTAAAATATGTTTAATTTTTTTAAAAGTTATAAACATAAAAAATAAAATTTTTAGTAAAAACAAAATGTTTAAAGAAACAAACAAAAATAAATAAAAAGTTTTTGTGTTATGTTATACAAAATATGACTTGAATCAAATAGATCAATTAGAATCA
>JABUQX010095672.1:15000-17500 GCA_015478945.1 Trachelipus rathkii
TTGGATACTGGATACAATGTTTGGATTTTGAAGAGAACCCCTGCACATTTGTCAAACAGAAGTAACAATCCGTTACGTGATTTGTCGGTTCACGCCAAATCATAGGTACAGCAAATTTCATACGGCTACGTTTTCCTTTTAACCAGTTTCTCAGATTCCTGGAACATGAATTGCAGCATACATGTGGAGCCCAGGACTTATCCTGGTCCCCAACTTTACATCCAAAGTACAATTCATAAGCCTTTCTAACTAATGGTGACAAGCTACATTGTTGCGTCTTAAATGTAAGTTCTCCACACACATAACAAAATAGGTTAGGGCTATTTTTACACTGACGTGGCATTATAAAGAACTTGACAGCATATAATACTTTTGTTATAATAATTATTTCCTATTATTATGTTATAGCAATATTATAATTTGCATATTATAAGATATATATATTATATATATATAATAATATATATTTTATATGTATTATAATATTAAAAATATATATATACATAATATAATATAATATATATATATATATATATATATATATATATATATATTTTATAAATATAATATATTTATAAAATATATATAAATATATATTCTATAATATATTATATAATATATATATATAATATATAAATATATATATAAATATATATATATATATATATATATAATATATATATATACTCTTCTCATTACAACACTAGTACACCTCACAATATCCAAACCATACTGAACAACATACAAAAGCACGTGGGAGGAAACATCTGCTAACAAGAAAATGGGAAATGGTGTAGTTGCCAAATTCGCCAATTCCACCAATTTGATACGTGGTAGACAAAAAATAAGCACATATCTGTTCTTTTCACGCAAGAATATACAAGAAGCACATATTTTCATGTGAAGGACATTTTTCATGTTGTACAGTGTTATAAACCTAGTTTCGATATATATAAAAAAGGTTCTAATAAGGAATTCCTTAAGCTAGCTGAAACCCCACAAGAATGGCATCTCCGACGGTGAACCACTTCTAGAATGCATTTAAATAGCATAACCGAGGAGCTTGCTCGGGTGACAAAAAAAAAAAAGATTCACAGAAGTGGAAGCCGCCTTATCAGCAACCCCTGGCAACAGCACTGATAGTGACGATGGTGGCTTTTCAGCAAATAAACCTACTGAAGATGAAGAGGATTTTGATATGTTAGACTTTTGATCGAAAATGGTCGAAATTGCATTGACATCTCATTAACCTTCAAAGGAATCGCACCAAGGAACCTCATCGAAAAAACTGAAGAGACAGTCATCTAGGAGCAAAGACAATTCACATTTGCAATCTATGAAAGAGGAGTTGAGGCTCTACGAAAGCATGGAGATGCTGCCTACAGAAGAGAATCCTTTAATGTGGTGGCATGACAATGGGCCAAGGTTTCCATTATTGTCAGTGCTTGCAAACAAATATTTATCAGCCCCTCCCTCGTCAGTCGAGAGCGAGCGTATTTTTAGTGTAGGTGGGAATGTAAACACTCCAAAAAGGAAGAGGCTCTCGCCAGATACTAGTGAAAGCTTAATGTTTTTGCATCCCGTGATACTTTGAATTTGAGTATTGAATGATATCTATCTTTATCTTAAAGGATATTATTATTATTATTATTATTATTATTATTATTATTATTATTATTATTATTATTATTATTATTATTATTATTATTATTATTATTATTATTAGTTATTATTATTATTATTATTTATTAATTATTATTATTATTATTATTATTATTATTATTATTATTATTATTATTATTATGTCATGTTTGAACAATAGCGTTTTTTTATTTTGTCTTTTCAGCTGATTAATTGAGGTCTCTTCTTTCATTATTTTTATTCTTTATATTGTACCGAGTTAAAGAATCTTCTTGTAAATTAAAACATAAAGCTAGTAGGTAAACTTTGTTAATACTTGCTGAAAAATGGAAATGGAATATTTTTTGAATAAACACAGGCATAAAAAAGTTATTAATAATATATTGGCATTTATTATTTCTTTAAGATACTATTTTAATTTATAAAATAAATATTCTTGGCCACAATCAAATATGAAATAAATAACTAAGTATTGGTTGTACAGGGAATGCAATCCCGAGTTGCCTAGCAGTACACAAATGTTCCATCTTATTACTGTGCATTTATTATATTAATTAAAGTATCGGTATCGGTATCGGTATCGGCACCTAAAAAATAGAGTATCGGTATCGATATCGGTATCGACCTCTTTTTTGGTATCGGTACATCTCTAAATATATCCTGAACCGTGCATTTTCCGATGTATGTTCATTAAACCTTTTCTGACCACCAGTGTTGAATTTTCAAGGAATGGGCATAATAATAATAATAAAATGTACTACTTATCAAAATGAAAGTGAATGGCTCTCCCAAACTTGACACAAATATCTCAGATGAGTGCAGGTGGAAGTTTTAAAGAGAAGAAGGTTATATGCAGCTA
>JABUQX010095672.1:22500-25000 GCA_015478945.1 Trachelipus rathkii
ATATATATATAAAGATACTTGAAAAGGGCCCGCAATATATATATATATATATATATATATATATATATATATATATATATATATATATATAACTATATATATATATATATATATATATACCATATATATATATATATATATATATATATATATATATTTATTTATTTATATATCGCGTTCGTGTGTTAAGTAACTCTGTGCATGCATCTATATATATATATATATATATATATATAAATATATATATATATATATATATATATATATATATATATATATATATATATATATATATATATATATATATATATATATATACAGGTCCCTCTTAACCGCTAGGCAAACTAGGCAAATGCCTAGGGCGGCCCTAGGTGGCTAGAACGCGGGCAGACAACGACAGCAAAAACGAAAAAAATAACTATATATATATATATATATACATATATATGTAGATATAAAACACTAATAAATAAATATATATATATATATATATATATATATATATAATTTTACATATGCTTTAGGTGAATTTTTTTTGCCTAGGGCGGAATGAATGATATATATATATATACCAATTTATAAATATATATATATATATATATATATATATATATATATATATATATATATATATATATATATATATATATATATATATATAAATTATATATATATATATATAACTATATATATATATATATATATAATATATATATATATATATATATATATATATATATATATATATATATATATATATATATATATATATATATATATATATATATATATATATATATATATATATATAATTATATATATATATATATATACATCCCACTAAATATATAAATATATATTTATATTAATATATATATAAAAAAAATTATATATATATATATATATATATATATATATATATATATATATATATATATATATATATATATATATATATATATATATATATATATATATATATAGAGAGAGAGAGAGAGAGAGAGACTCACTCAGAGAGAGAAAGGCTTTAATTTATAAATATGAAGCAGACGTATGTACAGAAGAAAAAGTGGTGGAAATAGAAAAAGGATCTTCACTCTTCAGGTCTTCCAACATTCAAGTTTCCAACTCCGTTGATGTTGGATCTTGGGGAACTGGGGAGGTGTTTTTGACTTTTTGTGGACGTGAATGAATTAAATAAGAAAATCGCGTTTCACTAGAAAATTAATCAATAATCATAAAAATCAGTTTTTTTTCGTATTAAAAATGAAAAATAAGTATTAATGAAGCTAGGAATCTTCAAAATGATTTCTTATTTAAGTACAAAATAAATATTGATTTTAACAATGGAATTAATTTAAATTGGATGGTAGACAACTGATACTTGGACCTAAAAAGACTAACTGATTGATATGCTCGGAAGTCAATCTATTCCTTTCATTTGAGCAAACATTGTTTAATAATGATACTGTTCGTTCTGACGAGACTGACGTCGCATTTACAGTAAGATATTTCATTGCTAACATAAACATAGCAGGGAAAGCATTTTTACTATCATTCCAAAATTTTATTGGGTCGCATTATCCACTTGATCACTGAATAACTGAATAGTGATTAGTCAATACTTAGAAGACAATTTAACTATGTGATATGTTATGTGCCATTTCGATCCCCCTCTTCCTATTTTTGGTTCCCGAAAAGACGAAAAATCTAAAACCCCAATTTTTCGGTTTATTTTATACATGACATTGGGGGACGAACGAAGAACGAAATATGGGGAAAAAAAGTTTCATCACTTCAGGGTGTCAGGAGAGGGGGATAAGATTTTATTTTTTTCCGGCCTTTAAAAAATTTTTTTTGAAAAGAATATCGGCTTTCGATATTAAGAAAAAATATCGAAATATCGATATATCGGCTAAGAAAATATCGCCCAAAAATATCGATATATCGAGCCAAAAATATCGATATTTCGATATATCGATATTTTTTGGCCATCCCTACTATGTAACCTTAGCTAACCTAATTTAACCTAACCTAACCTAACCTAACCTAACCTAACCTAACCTAACCTAACCTAACCTAACCTAACCTAACCTAAGTTACATAGCGTAACGTAACCTAAGGAAAACAAATTTCAAATTAAAAATAATGATTTATCTTACCTCCCGCAAGTAGTTATTGAGTTTAACACACACTGGTTTGGAAATGTTTAATTCCTCTTTGCAGAATTTTATTGTGGTTAATTCTTTGCTCCAGTAATAAATAAATGTAATTGTCTTTGTAAGAGCTAAAGAAGATCCTTAAAGTTCCGTTTTTATATTATTTCTTAACCACTCCATGTTTTAATGTAATGTTATTAAATAACTAAAGAAACATAAATAACACTAAATAAAATATTGAAGAACAATCTTTAACATTTTTTTAATTAAATAAAATTGTTTAAAAAAACTTAAAATAAAAAAAAAAATTAAAAAGTAAAGAATTTAAAAATTATCGAGCT
>JABUQX010095672.1:30000-32918 GCA_015478945.1 Trachelipus rathkii
TTATAAGAAAGTTTATAATTTTTCAAAATCTTTTCTTCCTAAGTCGAAACTTTCAGAATACTTTCCCCAGTTAACAAAAATTATTAATGAAAGCAAAGAGCTTTTCCGTGAACCTTTTAAGAAAAATGAATCTGTTTTAAACTTGTTAACCAATGAATACAATGAAATATTATTTGATTTTGAAAAGCATAATACCACCTTGAAACTAACTTTTCAACCTCAATTAGTTAATTTATCAAAGGCACCTGAAGAGTTACAAATGGAACTTATTGAGTTGTCGGAAGAAAACATCCTAAAATCTCTTTATTAATTTAAGGAAAATTATGTTGAAATTTGGAAAAAGGTTTAAGAATATCCTTGCCTTCGGGAACATGCATGTCAATAGCTTTTATGATTTTTTGCAACATACTGTACTGTTGTGAATCAACATTCTCATACGTATCAAATCAAGAAATCAGATGATAATTAACATCTGGAGAACCAACTTAAACTTAAAGTATCTATGTTGGAACCAGATATCATAATGTTATCTCAGCAGAAGCAATCTCTTAGGAGTTAATAAATTATTAAAAATGTAGATAAGGAAGTAATTAAACAAATAAATAAATAATGTTAAAAAGGCTGCATATTCCATGATAGTTATTAGGTTTAAAGAATATTAGCCAAAAATTTAGTTATTTTAAAAAAAATTGTCGCATTTATTGATTGTGCTTTCACTTCTAGTGGCTAATTTCAATGTGGCATTCACATGTAAATAGGTTCCCCAAGCCTGGTATACAGTATAGAGTAGGAGAGAGCAGAGTATTTTTGCTGTCAGAGTATTTTTGTCTATAAAAAATGATACCATAAATATGACGAATCAATAGATCAATAGAACAATATATCATGAATGGGTGCTAGGGGGTGAGTGGTTTGATTTACTGATTTACTGCCTTAGGTTCAGCAAAACGCCAGTTATTTAATGTTATAAACGTAAAATGAATAGAAAAATTTAGTAAAGCAAAATGTTTTAAGCAAATAAAATGAAAAAAAATAAAAGTTTTAAAATATATCTTTTAAATAAATAAAATTAAAATAAATAAAGAAATAAAACAAAAGTTTTAGAACTAAATAATTTAAGAAAAAAGTTTTAAAATAAAATAATTTTAAAAAAGTTAAAACAAAATAATGTTTTTAATAATATAAATAAAATAAAAATTTGAAAAGTAATTAATATTTGAAAATATAAAATTAAAAACAAAGTAAAATGAAACTTATAAAATAAAAATAAATATAGCAAACAAAATATGTATGTTTCAACTTAGTAAAAAAATTATATTAGTTGACGTTTATAAAAGAAAATGAGATTTGAAAATATAAATGTCAGTCTTTCACCTTTAGAAAACAGGTTATCTATGTGCGATGCAATATAAATGACCATCTGTACATGATTGAGCAGAACATGTGAACAGCATATGTGAATGGTAAGGCTGTATTAGGTTAAGATAGTATTAAGAAATATACGTAGAGAGGCGATATAATTAATAAGATCTTTGTGCTAAGATTCATATATATATATATATATATATATATATATATATATATATATATATATATATATATATATATATATATATATATATATATATATATATATATATATATATATATATATATATATATATATACATTGTACGAAATATGAATACGTATGTAATTAATTATTATTAATAGCTGAATTCATTCCATTTTAAGGGTAAAACCCATTTTATGGGTAAAACCCCATCTCATTTGGAGTCCTTACCATTTCTGATTCCTTTGGAATCATGTATTGCTTTACTTCCTCCATCTTCTTCTCTTATGAACTCTGTACGTTTCTTCTATTATTTCAGTTGCAATCCCCTTCGGGCTTCCCAGACACACTTTAGGAACTTGAAACTATCATATTCAAGTTCTACGACCTTATAAACATATACATTAATACCAATATTGTGTTATTAAACGAATATTTACTAACTCGGCACCGCACCGGCTCCAGCACCGGTGTCTGCTATAACTCATTCGCTACGACTCTTTCTAGGACTCCTCCTTCCTCCTTCCTCCTTCCTCCATCTTTTTCTCTTATGCGTTCCGTGAATTCTTTCTTCTTTTATTTCAGATGAGGACCACCCTCCAGGGAGGGGGGGAGATTCCCCAGACACCATTGAGGGTCTTAAACCCACATATTCGAGATCTACGACCTTATAAACATATATATATATATATATATATATATATATATATATATATATATATATATATATATATATATATATATATATATATATATATATATATATATATATATATATATATATATAAGAACACCAATATTGAATTATTTAAAGAATGTTTACTAACTCCTCACTGCACTGCACCGCACCAGCTCATTTGATCCGGTACTTAACTTAAGCTACGTACTCCAATTCTTTCACCCTCTTCTATGTACTCGCCAAATTTCATCTATCTACGAGCATTTTCCTATTTGGTGGGGCCAGCACCCCCCTTCAGGAAGGTGAATGGATACGTACCCTCAGCGACACGGTTACGTCATGACCAGCTGGTTTAGCAAATTTGAGGGGTATACGTCGATTAGAACTCCCTTAAATTGAGGCAGAAGAAAAGTGTGGGTTATAAGACTTGTTCCTAGCCCTTCTAAAATCTCAAATATCGGCCAACTAGACCTCAAAATTTTTCTGGCCGGCCTAAAGAACCCATAACCTGATTTATCAAGCGTAAAAATCTAACGATTTTAGAGAAAATCCAAGTCATGTCGGCATTTGATTTGGATTCGCTGCTTCAATGGCCTCGCCGACCTGAAAAACGAATACCCCTACCTCAGGAACCCATAAAAGCGTCAAAAACTAACGATTTTAGAGAAAATCCAAGTTATGTCGGCA
>JABUQX010095673.1:0-26521 GCA_015478945.1 Trachelipus rathkii
GGAGAGAGAAGAGATATAATAGAAGAGAATTAATATCGTCCCTCGTAGCTGACATATTATAAGTTGTTACTTACGCATACACTAGGGTTTAGGTAACTATACGGTAACGGCTAACTAAGCTATCAGATATATACACAATTCGCTATACTTCTATTTTCTATCTATATTCTATCTATCTCTTATCTATCAAGTGTATATCATATTTATCTATCTACGGCCTATCATTGTTGCGTTACTCTATCTATCTATATATATATTCTTTAGAATAGCATGGATTAGAGATTCATTTTTTATAAGGCTATATTAAAAATTTATGTCAACTCTGTTTTAGGTGTTAAGTTTAAGAGTTATTAGAAAAATAACTGTTATTTTAAAGCAAGTAGCATGGTAAAAGACATCGAAGGGATATTTTATGAAGAACATATGGGAGTTATTGATTTATTTATAATGACCTGATTGCCTGAAGATCAGGATTAAATTGTATCAAGCCAGAGAACACGCGCTAATTACTCTAAAATAAAGTAATTTGGAATTTGGAGCCGGATATATGTTCCTATTTGTTTTATTTGAAGTTTAGTCATTTTATCTTTTACCTTTTTATTTTAATTCTTTATTTACTTCTCAAAAGTAGGAATTTGTAACAATAATATTTCATAAAGACATTATTATATATATATATATAATATTATATTAAATATATATACATGTGCATTAATATAAGTTCCTACTTATTAATAAGAGATATTATTTATATATTATGTAGACTGAACATATATAGTTATGTCGATGGACAAGTGAATTCTACTGTATATCTCTATGTACTCACACTAATATTCATATATATAAGATATATAAATTTTAGAATCATTGTACATTAATCAGTTCTGTACCATATATATTGTAGTCTTATAATTAATAATATATTATATATATATTTTTATTATTACCTAACATAGCCTATATGGTTCATGGGTGCTATTTATATATACATATATACCTAATATTATATATCACGTATACCTACTTATTTAATGCTGAGTTTATAGGTTGATCTAAAAGCCACTTCGGGGTATTTAATTATAACTACTGCTATATTAAGAGTTATTATTACTTCATAACTACGCTTTGGTGTTAAGTTGGGATTAGCGTGGCTCGTCATCAACCCCCTAACACACTATTTCTCGTTTCTCTCATAAATGACTATATCTTTGCTGATTAACCCCTGTGCATTTGAACATGAGGGTGCTAAAGGAAGGGAGTGTTTATTTGGAGAATACTTATCATGACCCACAGTCTACTCGAAGAATATTGGACCAAGTCTAGGTGCATCTATTTTGTCTACGATAGTACATGTGAATTATATAGTATTTATATATATATATATAATATATATAATATACTATTCCTATACATTAATACGTGGAATATCGGTCGTATTTTATATAACGTGGACTTATGTAGATATTATTTTTATGAGTACCGACTCATTATCTCGAATATAACAAAGGCTATATATATAATTTCTTATGTGTCTTTAGTTTGTAACATGTAATTACTAGAAAGCTATTCACAACCGATCATCACAGCGGCTAACACTTTTCTTGTTTTTTATACTATCCGTCGGAAATATTAAAAAAAAAAGTATTCCTCACAAACCCCCTCCACTGTTAGTGCTGCGGCCGTACGTGGGGGAGCATGAGGAAGGATGAGTTCCGCTGCCAAAGTCGTCGTCCACTGGGGTAGGATGAAGAACCTCGAATTTTCCGTTAAATTGTGCTCGCGTTATTTACCCGCTTATTGGTATTTAGAGGCGTCCTCTTTAGTTAAAATAATACAAAGTGTAAGGGCAAGTAGTTATTCTTTTTTTTTACTACCAAAGAATACATAACTAGGGCGTAAACCGCAAAGATGGCAGGTAGTCGGGGTGTCTCTCGGCCTCCCTCGGGTTGGCACAATCCGGGAGAGAGTGGGACTTCGTCCACTCGGCTCTACCATCTGCTCCGTCGGCTGCCTAAAACTATGCGCGCAAAAATAAAAGTTCGGTTTTTTGAAAATATTTCCGACAAATAAAATGCAAAAAAAAAAAAAAAAAAAATTAAAAAACCCTCTCTAAAATTTTCCGCTGATTTCCAAATATATAATTTGTTTACTGTAGTGGTGTGGCCGTTCTCATGGTTACTGAATGGTCAGCTTTGATACTCTGACCTGGGCTCTCAGAGGTGGAAAACCCTATATAATTGGAATGTTTGAGGTTTAGTTAGATTATAATTAGATTTGGTTAGAGTTAATTAATTCTACAGTCCTATGGGCCCTCAGCCGCGTCATAAACCGGTTGCACTTCACGCTAATTATAATAAAATTTTAATTTATTTTCACATGTTGCGCTAATTAATCCAATATGCATTGGTACTAAACGAAACTCCTCCTTGAGACACACAGGCGATATTGGTGTAGAAAAACTTTTACTGTAAGCCTGGAGTGAAAAGAAATGAGGAAAAAATCTATTTGAAATCATATTTAAAGGATATTGCAGATTTTAAACAACATACAAGGTGTAATATTATATATATATATATATAAGAAAAACGAAACGAACGAAGTACGAAAGTAAATCACGTATAACTGCACTAGTATAGTAACGATATATATATCTATACTTATCGTATATTTATTAAAATATATCTATCATCCAACAAGATTACAAAAAATTCCCTCAGTTATATATTATATATATTATTATATATATATATATTTATTATATAATAAGAGACGGGATATAACTAATCAAAGATAAAATATCCCCCCCAGGAAGTCGAAATTTTCATCTACTATAATATATAATAATACCAAAATTATAAATAGATAATAAAATATTTTATAACTATGATAATTAAATATAATAACATGAATATAGTTCATTTTTATATATTTTTTATAAAGAACAACCTTTGACCCTCACGTATAGTAGTTATTTACTTTATATATATATATATACGTAATAATATTTTATATAGGTATTATATATTATACTACAAAAAAAACTATATTAAACTTAAATATAGTGAGAAAAGAATTTTGCAATTTAATAAATTCAATATTCTATAAATACTATCAACTTTCCTCTTTTTGTACATTTATGTAAAATAATTTTTGTTTACCAAAAAATACCAAAAATTTAAACGAAGTTGTAAAAATTTAAACCTAAAATTTTATGAGTTAGAGAAACGTAAGTGATTTATTTACTGAGCAATAGTAGTGGATCTATGGTTGGATATAAATGGCTATGACCTTCGTAAAACGATACTCATGATATTCAGATGACATTTCTTAGGGGCATTTTAGGTGTGAAGAAGATTGATAAAATGAGAAATGAACGTGTTAAGAGAGTTGTTTGATATGAAAAGGGGTAATTGAGAATGAATGAAGTACGTTCAGAATGTTGTCATGATGAAAGAGATAGATTTTTCACTAATTGTTAAGACCAGATTTGTATTTGTAGAGTGTGATGTGGATATATGACCGGTGAGAGACGCGTAGAAAGCAGTAAAAGAAGGCTGTATAAGAGAGAATTGGAGTTTTGAGCATATCCCCGCGGCGAGAAGAAAGATGCCATGTATTAAATTAGTGAAATGCGCAATAGTTTTGAGATGGATATGGTTAGGACGTAACAATAAAAGTGCAAGGTAAGAACCTACATTGAAAGATATGGCCACTGTGAGCGATTCCGCCGACGCGCTCACTGAATCCCAAGGGTGAATTGTTTTCTGACTGCGACGATTCTAACTTAAAAGAATAAAGGGGCGGTAAGCTTGCTTCTTTCCACTTGCGCATAGGTTCATCTCACTACTTTTGCGTGCAAAAAGAGGTGCTTGTTGCGCACCTTCTCCCAGTTAATTTGTGGGGAAGCGAGAGATAGGTGGGTATATATATACTCTATTATATATTAATATTATATATTTCATACTTTCGTGATCGCTAATTTAAAAGACTATTTCTTTTTTTTTATTATATATATATTTATATATATGAGTTTTATTTTATATTACTATATTAATATATATATTTCGTATTCCTATATAATATATCTTTTTTATTAATATTTATATTATATTACTTTTTAATTCTATATATATATTTATATGTATATATATAGAGTTGCTTATTTTTATTTGAATGCAGACAGATGTCAATTTATTTTCGCATCTCCGGGATGGCGGTAATTGTTGATTTTAACATCCGCGGATACTTATCTTTTTTTAATAGATATCAATTATTTAATTATATATATTATATATGGGTTAGATATCTTTTCACATCCCAAAATTAATAACTACTACTATCAACTTTATATATTGTTATTTTATATTATATATTTATTTATTCGTATATCCTACATTATATATGTAGTATATTATATATCAACTATAGTATAGTATGTTATATATTATACCTTATTATATACTACATTCACCATACACCCTGTAACAGTCAGGATTTCGGCGTTGCGGGCGGATATAGTAAATATTATACTATTATATATATCTTATATACCGTTATTATATATATATTATAATTATATATACATATCGTGTGTATATATTATATATAATATATATTATCTTAATATATTTTGAGCATTTTCATGGTTTGCGGTATATATTAATATATATATTGAAGTTATATTTTATTATATATACGATTCAATGGTTAAATTTATTAATTATATAACGTAAATTATGTTATTCCTGATTAATATACATATATATATATTCGATATTTCTTTAAGTTATTATATAACCTATATTGTTGACTTAATAATATAATTATATTATCTAATATACTATCTTACTAATTATATATATAGTCGAGTTCTACCTATATATATAATATATATATATTATAGTACATACTTGTATATTTATATATACTTACTTTGAAGTATATCTAAGTCTATAGATCTTGAAAGTAAAAAAGAGGTGTTTATGGTCGCGGAGGCAATCCTATTAACACTCCAATTGTTGTTAGAATCTAGGGTACGGGACCGCCGTTGTGGCCGACCTCACATTCAAAGGCACCGCACTACACCTCTTACACAACCTCACGCTTAATAAAAGGTAGGAATTATATAAATTTTCCTTATCTCGACATTGTAAGTTTGAGTTCTAGTATATCATACAATTTTTGAGAAACATAATTTTTTCTGACTCTTACATGCAGAATAAGGTTGTTATATATTTCATATCATAATAAGTAGCTCCCAGCATTGCTAGGCTCATACATTCCCACAGTAATAGGTTGAGACAGCTTAGAATTCCTTGAAGATAACTACAAGGGCTGGGCTCAACGCATTTTGCTTAATTATACCTCACAACGTGAGAGGATCATCGTTTGATTGTATAGTACGTTTTTCACTTATGATTCAGTTTCAGATCCGCCCTTGGCGCTCTGATCTTTTGGCAATGCGTGTGTGTGTTCTCAGCAATGGACTGTAAGAAATTACTAGAAGTGAATATGACTCTTAATTGATTTACTTGTTAGTGATATAGTTCTGTAGATATTCGTTTTTTCCTTTTAATGGGTGGCACATTAACTGAAGATGAATCTGGTGATTGCGAGGTTTCAAAACGAGGATTAGACACAAGATGACGAATTTACATGTGTGTTCTATAGTAGGGTGTAACAAAAAAGGGACTTTATAATTCCGGGATCTATAATAAACTACAATAAGTATGTAAGGCATATGATTTCCAAGAAATCAATAGAAGTTTTTGTTCCGGCCTAGTTTAATTAACTCCTCTTCTATTCTATTTTAACCCGCTCGATTATTGCTCAATCGAAATGCTTTTGACAATTTCACTAGGTTGGAGCCTCTGAATGGTTGAATTAGTGACTTGGGTGCTATAACATGAAGCAAATATTTTTTTTGTAATTCTATACAGGAGTGATAAAATATACCGATTTTAACTGGTTCTTTGATAATAACACTTGCTTGAAGTTTCTTGGTCCATTGGGTCTGGAAATGTATAAATTAAAAAATAGAAAAAAAAAAATAAAAAATAATAAATCAATATATATATTATTATAATATCATAGCTACAGGAAAAAGGTATCCATTTTTGAATCCTGGTAAAAATTCAAATAGAAATAATAAAAAAAATAATAGACAAAAAAAAAATTTGTTAATAATTATAAGTAAATTATTCAAATTGTGAGGGTTCGAATACCTTTAATATGGATATGCTCTGAATAAAAAAAAAATAGACTTTTATGAAATTTTGCTTTTATAGGCACACTAGGGGCTCAGAGCCGAAGTGGCGACTATTGGGGGTGACTTTTCACATAGCGCGTCGGAGGTCGGTCAAGGACCCCCTAAGCGACCCTAATACAAAGCGGGTTCCCGGGACCCTCCCGAGGGATGGGAATAGTCTACCCCGTAGTTCCCGGTAAGGCCGAGAGACCTCCTGCTTTAGTAATAAAAACTAAAAACATAAATTTAATAATAGCACACTTCACTCTCTTCTTCAACGGTAACAATAAAGGTTATAAATAGGTAACACTCTCTTATCACCATCTATTATCGAGATAATTATAACAATAGATTTTTTTTTTCTTGTACATTAGTCCTCGCTATGTGATTCTTTTACACGAATCGATGGTATACTTATGCGACTGTAGGTAAGTAGTCTCTATTTGAGATATAATTTTTTTTTTTTTTTTTGTTTTTTTTATTTACTACTTCCAGGAACCAGCATTTGACGAAACTCCGAGCACTGTACCGATATACTGTGCTTAAATTATTTTTTAAGATACATATGACGACAATGGAAGGCTGCAGACTTACTAGGTTATTCACCATACATAATTATTATATATTCCTCACGTACTAAAGTACGTCTTCAAAATTTCCTTATCCGATTGCGTTTCTTATGATTCTTGATAATGATTCTTTCCGATTTATCATTTCATCACTAATTATTATATACCTTAATATATATATTATATATTCATATTTATATTATTTATATTCATATTTTTTATTTTATTGTCTAAGGTCGCGGTATCACACGAGCACATAGGGGGGCTCCGGCCGTACGGTGCACGCACGCGGGAGCTGACAGACTTCCGCATAACTTAGGAGCCGGGAGGAGCCCCCGTACAGACCAGAACTTCCATTTACTTAAAGCGAAGGCAAGATGGGATCGAAACGATAAAGCGAAGGAGGGAAATAGATCTATATTTAATGAGTTGCGAGGAAAAGGCAAGTATGATCCGAATTTCTCTGTATGCTTTCGCGGTTCCCTCACTTGGCCTTTTATAGCTTAATAATATAATAAAGTAACATAAGGAGATAGCTAAACACGTAAGTCACTAAGAGAGTCTTATTATATTTTATAAATACATGCTAAATCTTATAATTAGATAAGTCCTATTTATGGTACACAAAGGTATACCCTGTACTATTTTCGTTGGGGGTACACGAGGTGGAAGGGCTCAATAACTCGAGAGCGTTGTACTCTCCTATATTATCTATATAATATAATTATATACATGACTCTATAGTAGGATCGGTCAGTAGTAGTACTACGATAAAAGTATTAGATATTCTATTCTTGTTATTATTCCTCACCCTACTCACAGAGATATTAGAATAACAAGGTGTATTGTAGTTTCCCAAAACTCATGTACGTGTATTATTATATATATTTCACGTTTTGATGTTGTTGGGGTTGGCTCTGCTGGAGGTTATGTTATGTTTACATATAAATTCAATTTTAAGGGGTGAGATTGGATCAGCTTTAGAAGAATTAGAGAAAAACGAGTCAGTGATGACAACAATGATATATAGATCTCTATGAAACTTTCACGCGTACCACTCGCTATTGTGAACACTAGTAGGAAGAAGCGGTGGTATGGACGATTTCACCGCGCCAAAGCGAAAATATGGCATTACCGCGATGGATGAACGAAGGTTAACGTTTTTATTTGTCAAAACTCTTGCCAGGAAAGACAGCCGCAATTATGCTTCATGCTTCTAATTATGTCTAGTTCTTCTCATGCATCGGATCCTGTTCTTTAGACTATCAACTGCACGACAAAATACAGTCTGTTGTGTTTAGGTTCCTTTGCGTCTTTTTTTTGCTCATTTTGAATCTCTTCAGCCAAAACGCGGTGCAAGAGGCATTGAATTGTGACCGGCACGGGCTTGGAAACACATGGAGGATCTGTTGGCAGAGACAATCTGCGGTTGTTTACAGACAGTCATCCGTGAAATGTCGCTGTTTTAAGACTAGAATGTGTAGCAGGTGATCTCATTACTGACATAAGTCCACTCTTGGAAATACGGGGTGCTTGAATTGAACACTCTTCTGGACATGAGATTCTAAATCTTTAATAGTTGCCAGTTTGAACGATAATGGATCAGTGTGTATCATATCTACTACTCAACATGGAGTGCTCCCTTTGAAAAAAACAGAGTGCTACTCAGAAGCCAAAAAAAATAGAAGAATAATATATATCTGTTCAAATTAGTCTATCATTATGCAAAACATTGAGTGTGGAGTTGACAGAGGAGGACCATTTCGTTATCAAATTTAATTTCACACCTTGTGGAAAGAAATGAGTTACTTCCTTTAACTCCTGCACATGATAGCCCTTACAGAAAGTTTAGATGCTGTATATCCACTCGCGATTGCTTTTTTAGACTCGAGAGGGAGGATATGAGAAGCAGGAATTATCGCCTGATCTTCATACTAGGTCAATTATGCAATGCTCTCGGTGAAGAGTAGAAAGCTCACGAAGAGTCTTGGAGATATATACGTTTGTTGAGATTATTACTTGTACTATAAATATCACAGATGAAATTATTGACTTAGTGAGTCATACAGCATCCTGGTGAAACGAAACGGAAACAAGGCGAAGCAATGTAGAATATGTCATCGCCATAATTTAAGTCTATATAATATAAAACATGTAAGCGTATCCTTGTAACTCGCTACTTGTTTTTTGTAGATGTAACTATAGAGGATTCGTTTTGCTGTGTTTGACCATTCTCTTTAGTTCTTCTTTATCATTTTCAAAAAAAAAAAAGTAATACTAGTGTAACAATTTATTTTTTCTTTTATTTATACTGGTTTGTTTTCATTATTTTTTAAATTTTGATTAAAGAAGTAGATAATTTGTAATGATAAGTATGGTTAACGCTGCACATGCAAGTGGGGTGGTTGTGTTCACGCAAACAGTAGTTGCTTTTGATGCCCAATTGATGCGTTTCACGCCCAACGCATAAAATCTGCCATTATTTTCAATTAACTTTTTCCCAAAAAATTTTGTATTTATAACCGTTTTTTGGCTCATATATATATACATACATGATATATTGAAATTTAACAGGGCAGATTACAAGCATGTAAATATTAATTTCTGCATATTTGTTTAATTGAGATTCTTGCACACTGCATTGTTTTTCTGCACACTGTGACATCCAGAAACTCTTTCCTTGCCTCTCTTCTGGTATTTTTATGTTCTCAAAGTATCTGTATTCATGAGGTAGATACCCGCAGCTACATTCTTTGAAATGATCATTTTATTTTTAAGAAGTTCACATCACGGGCGGCACTATTCTAAGGGTCGAAGAAGCTCTAAAGATATATTCTACTATCGCGGACGACGGATCGACTCCAGTCCTTGCTATGCGACTCTCCAATCTTCCGCGTGTCGAGTCAGTGCCCAGTAGGTTTTACGTTTCGGGTCGCACGAAACGGGTTTGTCATCCAGCTTTCCTCCATCGCGTATTCTCGGCTACATACTTTTGGTTCATAATAAAAAAAAGACATTCTCGAATCAATATCGGGCAAAAGTATCAAAATGGAGTTTTGTGCCAAGGTAGGAACAGTAACCTAATTAGGAATTTTTGCGATTGAAGGATCGTTATTGCCTTTTGATCAAATTCTGCAACTTGAGATGGGGTGTGAGAGGTCGCTCTTAACACTAGCTTGCAAAAAGAATAAAGGAGCGCAAGCTTTCCTTTCTTATTCGCTCTATCTGTGCTCTCTCTCTTGAAGAGGTTCATATTTTTTTCTATGTCGAAATATTATCGGAAAAGATCATTTCCCAATTTATGGCACACTCTATTCGCCATCAGTTTAATTTTTGTAATAAAAGATGCTACTGATAAATGTGGCCAACCTTCGATGTTATAGTTTCACGTTCAAACGTCTGGCTAAAAGCTCTTCCCTTAGAAAGGCCCGCACTTTGTAAAAGCAAAGTAGTGAAGTGATCCCATATCCATATTTGCGTTTAGTTCTTAAAGGCGTGCCTTGAAGCGGGTCTTAACATGATTATTTTTCTTCACGCATCATCCAGCACGATCATATTTGCTTCGCGCGTTTCCTGTTTGCCTAGGCAAATGCTGACTATTGACAGGAAGACTTCCGTGTTTGGCGCATACTGTCACTTGCTTGATCCGATAGACCACCACCTCCTGCCACCCTTATGCGTTTTTTAAGCTCCAACCATTATCATGAGAGTCATGTGGGCTCCGGTCACGTGAATATAACACCGACAACTTTGCTACTCCGACCATTCCTATACTAAATTTTGCTCGATAGCAGTGGAAACTTCGCCTGTAGCCCGCTGTTGTATATTCTCAGTAATCTCACTGGAAAGTTCTCTTTTCTATTTGTATTCGGCTATGGTACTTTTCCCACTCAATATGAACGCCAGATTCTCACGCTCGTACATGATTCAGTCAGTGTACACGCTAAAAATATATCACGAAGATATTTTACATTCTGACGTAAGTAGTTGTCATAGACTCTCTGAATATAGTGGTGTGTAAATAATATCGCACATAGCTTTATATGTATTAATATATATAGAATAGCTGAATTATTTTCGACTCTTCTTGGCACATATCTTACGATCCTAAAGCTACTAACTAACATCTCAGGCCAGGTATTAATGACTCGGCAATAGTATGTGGGGTTTCCAGATATATTATAATATTTAAATCAGCAATATTCAAATCGAAAGCTTCAGTTTGTGTTTTTCATTTCATATTTTAGATAAATCTCTTTCATCATAGATTATCATTGCTCTGAATAAATAAAGCGCGGTGTTTAATGATTCTTCACATTTGGATCAATAATAATCCGATGACTAGCAATTCCAGATGTCTTTTTTAGTGTTGGATGGGATTAAGCACCATTAGAAACACTTTATGACGTTTACAAGCAATGACCTCATTTTGGTGCAAGTAGTTTTCGTTCCCAATTCGTATATAAAGGAAGCCACTACAAAATAAGGTAGTTAGAGAGTTACATATCATTTTCATATTTTTCCATCAGAATCTTCTTTTTGGGACGTGAGTTGCTTTCCGGAACTGAGGTCACGCACATATTTGGGCTTAGACTTGTCAGGATCTGCTGGGATATTTTCGTCACTTCCGGTCGTATGTCTGTGTATTGTTGAACTCAGTGGTCTCAGAAGTTCTACATTTCAGCTTGCCATCCTTTTTTTGTTTCAGAGACAGCATGCTAGTTTTTTAGCTACAACTTGTGGACATAATCTGCACAAATAGTGATAAAATATATATATACTAGTACTAGGATTTATATATATATTATTTATATTTATATTATATCTATAAATGCGTACTATATCTTATTTATATATATTATATACTATCATTAATAATATAGTTATTATCTCTAGCCATTCTATCGTCTATAGAAAAAATAAACTTACTCACTTTAATACATAACTACCGATACTATACTCATACTATATGCGGGACCCTAATCCTCGATTAATATATATATAAAAAGAAAATCGGTAAGACGTGTACATAACTTAATAATTATACCCGATAATTACTTAGCATATTTTAGTTGGGGGATCAGACATTTCGACTCACTACTCTTGCGGACTCCGCAAGCATAATAGTTGCATACGCATCACGCATAACCGCTCTCACTAAGCGACCCATCCTCATCAACATAAAACGCGCCTCATTTTGAAAAAATCGGATGATTTTCTGAACTTTGATTAATGCTATAGAAATATATATTTAAAGTCATCTTAACTCATTGGGAGTTTATGTCGGCCAATTAAGATATCGGTATAATAATTATGTACATAGATTTAGACTAGGTAGTGAATAATATTGAGACTAGCTCTAACTAATATACGTATAATATATAATAACTATACGGAATTTTATAGAACAATTATGTATTATATAATGAATAGAATTAATTCTATATATTATTATTTTCGGCCAGCTTTAGAAGAAAATATCAATATAATAGATAAATTAATGCACTGATATAAATATATAAATTAAATACACTTATCGTAGCGTATTCTACTTCATAAGAATAAATATATTACAGAATATTCAAAATACTATAAAAGATATCATTTTATTTAAACATAATTGAAGTATATATTCATAAATATTTAATGATTAGTAGTTTAATAATATAATATATTGGTATAGTATATCATAGGTAAATATTATTAATTTCTTAGTGATGGATATAATTCAGTAGAACGGTATCACCACATAATATAATGCGCGTATTTGGTAATTATATCGTATTAATAATTCGTTATATAGTGTAGATAGTCACGCTATATATTATATTGTTCCTGGTATAATCTATATTAATATAATTATACTTTATATATATTGGGTAGCGTATGGTAATATTGTAAATATGAATTATACTTATAAATTAGTTCGATAACAGCTCTCGAGTATCTATCCTCCAAATAACTCATATAATCACTTTTTTATGATTGATAGTATAGAATATATATATTTCTCAAAAAATTAATTAAATAGGTCCCGCGGAACTGTTATCTAGATGAGGGTAAAAGATAAAGGGGGGATAGTTATCCAATCTGTTGACAGAACTTATTAATCAATGGGTAAAAAATTTAAGTATTTATATTATTTATACTGATACTAAGTACAATAATATTATTATAATTTTTATACATTATAGATATGAGGTCTTACATAGATGTACTTAGATCCCTCTCTATCTCAATATCATCTACCTGGTAGTATTATATAATAAGATATAAGCTTATAATTATATTTCAATCTATCTATACTTTATTCTATATACAAATATATAAATATGTATAAATATAAAATACATATAAGTTTCCTTTTTTATATATAGTTTAAATATATTTAATATTAATAATATATAATATATAAATTATTATATATATATAAATTATAGATAAAATTACTATATAATAAAATATTTTATTAAAAGAAAATTAACTAAAAAAAATCTATTACATATATTTTATTATCTATTATAAAATATATACCTAGAATCATCTATATATAATACTATTTTTTTAAATCTTTAAAATATATTTTTATTTTGCCTTCAAAATATATGAAAAATTAATATATAATTAATTATTATTGTTTTTTTCTAGAGAATTTATAGATTCTACGTGCTAGCTATAATTAGGAATGATTGCTTATGACCTGGTGAGCTTCGCTTCTGCGATAAGTGGGAGCTTGTAATCGTGATCGGTTATGAGCAGGTCATTCCTTGCATTCAACTAAATTTCTCTCCTCATAATCGTAGATGTGCTTCGCGTGTCTGTTCATCATGACTGATAAATTCATTGTGCTAGAGACAGTAGTAACTGAGTGGGGGAAGGATAACTCTGTTCACTCATCATCTCTTTGCTATTTTTTCATCAGAACTATGACATCGTTGACACGATCGTTGGTCAAGCCGCGCAACGTTTCATCAAATCGAAAGTGCCGCCCCTAGGACTAGCTCCTGACTTTCTCCTACTAGACTAATTCTTTCTGCGCCTCAATATTGCCAAAAACTCATCTCTAACAACTTCCTGTTAAATCTGTCTTTCCTCTTCTTATTCCGATTCATGTATGGATTTTTGTTGACTAATTTCTATCTCAATCTGAAAAGGAGAATTAATTACGGCCTCTATTTAACCTCTATCCAGGCCCTAGACATTCTAGGCACTAACTCACATCCCTCTTTCCTTCTTCTCTTCAGGTGAAGAATAGCTGAGATATAGAGTATTTCATAATCGGTGCATGGGCTTCCTGAATCTACTGCAACTTGGAAAGGCGGGTGGTCCGGATGGGTTGCTTCCGGTATTTCTCGCAAGGTGTGCTGATTCGTGCTGACCCGTCACTCATCGTTCAATAATGCTGATAGTCTCTGGTATGCCTTCAATACGTCGATTTTTCTCAGCTGTCTGAGACTTAGCAGCACATGTCAATATTCCGCAAAAGGAAGTCGTTCTGCATTGCCTTCAAATGACACTAATCACCTTTATCGCTACTCACTTGTATTCCTATCGAAGACTCTATGAGAACACATATATCCTCTAACTTCTCTCAATCTTCTTTGACTATCTATGTCTTCATTCACCTTTCCGATCGCTTAGACGGCTTTCGGTGCTCGTCTTTCTCCTGTGGATATATCTTTTTCATCTAACGAAATTTATGAGTTTTTCCGTCCTTATTAGCACTACGGTAGAGACTATGCGTGGTGCGCTTGACATTCCAGAGTTCATTTTCCGTTGACGCAGAGGATAGATACAGGCATACTAGTTCTCTGGGCACTCTATTCCCCTCGCTGTTGGGATACTCTGTATATTCTGTACTTATGCTCGAAGTTTTCTATCAATACTACTGGCCACGTGATCAGGCCTGTCTGCTTGAGATGGAGTGGGACACGACTTCTCTTTTTTTTGTCAAATCAGTGTTGTTCATCAGGGTGCGGTTGCGACTTGTTTCGCTCACTATAATTAACTCGATTCTTTCTTCTACGTGCCATTATCTAATCTCTATCACTCGTATCCCAGATGGTCGATCAATCTCACATGTTCTTTACAACGGATTGGAATTATACTGGCTATCCACTCGGTTTTACTCTAGAAGGTCCAATCTACGTGACCTATATTACTTTTCAGAAAATAGTTTCCTCTAATTTTTTTTGGATGTTCCGGGGCTGTGATACTGAGAAGAAATTTCACGAGGGTAGGAGATTCGTCTAACATTTGTGAACATGATTCATTTAAAGCACAAACCTCTATACAAATTCCCTTTCGAGGACAACAATTCTAACTTTTTCTCTTTCCAACTTAGCATGTCTGACAAAATATAATAATCGGCCTAACATAAAACAAGAAAAATGATCTTGGAGAGAAACCTACATGAATAGGGGTGTAAGGGGGGCTCATAGAATGGTGGTTGAGAACATTAAGAAAACTACTGCGAGAATATTTTCCTCTTCTAGTTTGTTTCAGCTATACAAAGGCTCAATGGCGCTTCTTTAATTATAAGTACTGCTACTTCATATCAAGTGGGTTCTGGATTGACTGCGGAACTGTTATGATAGATGAGCAATAAAGAGCAAAGAGGCGTAATAAATACTGGTTCACTGCACTTTTACCAGTCCATTGACCGGTCTATCTATTACGGCGCGATGTTGGTGCTTTCTCTTTTCTATAGGTTACCGCAGCGGGAGTTGCTCGAGGGAGCTTATCACTCGGTCCAACACTTTACACGCCTCTAGCACAAGGGTTGCTGTGGTGCGTGCATCGAGTTTTGGCTTTGATATGTGTAGCTCAGCTTGTTCGCTGCGGTCCTTCTTTCTTCGCCCACCTCTGTTCGGCAGGATCTTCCTCGTTCTCTGTCTGTGTTTCATCGCTGAATTTAGTCCTCTCTCTTCATATTTAAAGCCCTGGTGAGGGGCTGCCATCAGTAGAAGATTTGGTATGAATGAATAATGAAGAAATGCTCGACAGGACCAGTAATCTTTAAATACGGCCTCTGACATAGATGAGTAGGTACACTTTAATATATATCGTATAATTAAAAATGAAAACTAATACTTATAATGTGTATATAGGAGTGTATATATATATTGGTATTATATTTTATATGTATTTGAAGGCAACATAATAATAATAATAATACGAAATAATTTACAAAGATATACAATTAATATTTGAAATAATCATAAGATAACTAGCTAGTCTCCCTGATCGCTCACTAATACAGCAAATATATATCTAACAACCTATACTCGTAGAGGTATTGTATTATCATGTTTAATGAGTAACTAATATAATACGATATTAATATTATAAATATAATATTTTAATAAAATAATGAAACGTTATCTACGTTATTATATATTCCTCATTCTAACTTCAAGAGGGTAAACATGACCGGACACATCCTATCTACGTAAGATCCGCATCGCATTTGGCATCCGGCATTCCGCAAACAATCAAATTTTGAAATCCGTCCATCCCTAATGTTTTGTTACTAGTAACTTAATATTATCAAACTCATCTAAATTTACCAGCTACTTAATTTTATCGTGTACGCCTCCTCCTCGATTATATATCATATTCACGTAACGTTATAAATCACCCTAAACCTATTTATACTATATATGCTGCTTTATATCAATTATTTTTCCTGTTATTGATTTTCTATTTCGTTTATAATTTTTAGTGGATTGAGAAATTATCAAATAAGGTGAAGAAGCATCATTCTTTTCTTGTTACTGAGAGATACTTCCTTCATTTCATGTCGAATGCAGCTATACTGGTATTTTGTTGGCAATGATTATGAAAAAACGGAACGGAGCCAATGTAAAACAATGGAGACTACCTTGAAATTAAGCAACCATATGACTTGCGAACGAGATAGTAGAAACGTTGCGCATAATATTATAAGGTGTTCATATTATAATCAAGTGTAAGCTACTAATACTATACCAAAAATTTTTTAGAGAAATTAGGCGAATGATAGGCGCGGCAGACACATCCTTGGTCAGCCACAGCGCTGCGGCACCCAGGGTGCCGCGGACCAGCTTTATGAGCTCTAATTTTCATATTATATGTCTATTAAAGCACTCATTCGCTTTCCCGTTAAGACGGAAAGATATAGTTTTCTTCTGAGAATGTGATGTGTGTAAAGATTTTTTATATGTCAGAGAACTAGAAGAAAATTCTTGTCGGCAAAGGACGAATATTTATTATCATATCGAGTAAGTTTTACACGCAGAAACAGTTAGGATTTTTTTAACCTAAGGTATTTTACTCTAGTGATAAGGGTAAGGACTTAATGCTCCATATGTTACATTAGTCGCTCACCTGCGCTAAGGAGTTACGTAAGCATTCCAGTCTCTCACTGACGTAGCTCCTGACTCAGATAATATCTTTGCTTTACAGTTGCAAAGGATTATCCTAATCACTGTATATTAATAAAAATTGTGATAATTATTAACTATTGTGAGGCTCTGGAAGAAAAGCAAAAAGCCCGTCAAAGTGCGACAGTGGTAAAGTGGCTATGTTACTTCTTCATCATTTTCGCTTCGCGTATAGACTTCTGTTTCATCTTCAAAATATTACTTTTTGCCGGAAGAGGCAATTTTCGACAGTTAATCTTCATCATCGCCAAATTAGTGGAGGCTAGAAGGGCAACTCCTCGTTCATATATATTATGAGGGCTTTCTTTTTCAAGTGGCAAATCGACAGTGAACAAAAGATCAGACCGTGTGGAATTCAAATATACGGGTATAGTGAAATGGGTTATCTCAACTCTGCATATGATGTCTTTGAAGTCTGTCCGTATCCTCTTATTTCATGAATCTATTCTTATATAAGCGCTGGTTTAATTTTTCTTTTTATCATGAATCCATTTCTTCTTAAATGATCCACTCCATGACACTTCAGTGGTCGTCTCGACCGGAGATAAAAGAGAGTGTTTAACTTCAAATATAGAGCACATACTACTCATAATACAAGTATATTATTATTGATCAGTATTCAAAAAAAATATTATATATAACGGATAATCATAACATATAGTACTAAATACTATTACTAACTATATGATATTATTATATTATCCTATAAACCTCTAAGATTAATGTATCTACCTAATAATGTAAGCAACAGAGCACGTTCAATATATTATATAGATACTATATAACGATAATATATAAATTTATATATATATACATGATAATTCTATACCGAATCCCATATAGCTCTTGTTGCACTCGCATCAAGACTTCCATTAAGTCTTATTCCTGAATTTTATTTAAAACTACCTGTCGACACAGTGGATGCACGCAAATTTCAGGCCGGCACAAGAGAGACTCAATAGGAGGAAGCCATTTCTCATTAGTTTCATAAAAACCTTTATGTTAAAAAGATAAAATTACTTTTTTTGTAGAGTCACCACGATGAAAGTATAAATCAAAAGATACAAAAGAGCAATATTTCTTAGTTTTTCCTTTTTTTCTGTAACACATAAACCACGAAACAAGAGAATTCGCACACCCTCTCGATATCGTTAGTATACAAATTTCTCTGAACATCCAATATTTGTCAGAACCAGGTAAATTTGTGTAAGGCTTGATTTTGCGATAGAATTTTTGTAAGAAAAGGCATTTCTTTGATGCATTATTTTGCTGCCACTACCTTCTGTGAAAGGAAAATATTTTTAAGACTAGTTCCTTCGTAGATTTATCTAGTAAATATAAATAATATACGTAAATAATAAATAATATAATAATAATATAATAATAATAATATAACTAATAATAATATAATAATATAATAAAATAATTATTATAATAATGAATGGCAAATTTTACCTGATACTGTTGACTGTGAGGACAGTATAGTCAAGCACTCACAAGGTGAACCGCTATAGTTTCTCGATCACAAACTGGTATAATATAATGAAATTAATATTAGTTTAAGTCATAGGTTTTAGGTTAAGTTAGGTTAGGTTGTGTTAGGTTAGGTTAGGGCTAAGTTAGGTTGCTAGGTTACTGTTTCGAAATTTGCATCAAGTAATAATAATAAATATATAATAATCATCATTAATGAATAAATCACACAATAATAACGTTCAAACATAAATAATAAATAATAATAATAAATAATATAAATCAATGAATACATAATAATAATATAATGATTTAATCTTATTCAGTTTTTTTTTAAGCTCAATCTTTTTTTGAATCAACTGAACTCACTGAAAGTTGGAGGTAAGGTTCTATAGGAAGCATGATACTTTCCTTAGGGGCTCGAGCAAGGGGGACAAGGAGGGGGGAGCGAAGTCCGTTGTTGGCCAATAGAAGCCTATTGCAAAACTTCGATCCTGATATCTATCGGGACGGTCTACGGGTACTCGTGTAGGTTAAAATTATAACCACGGTGACATGCAAACCACATCAAAGTAAATAGCGATATTTTCTAGTAAGCGTCATTAATACAATATACGTATAGGTATGATATATTCAGATTTTAAGGATATATATAATGTGAAACTAATATATATAATACCAATTTATTATTGGAATCTAGTATATAATAAGATCACTCTACCTCAATAAAATTTATATATAGGGGCTCACAATTGTAGGTACGTAGAGTATATATTTATTATTATGAGTAATATAAGGCTTATACTACATAATAACGGTATGTAAACCACTGCTGCTATCGAGCCTACTCGTCTAGACACTATATAGATAATTAACTTTATTAAATTAATGAACAATCAAATATACACATACTTCACTATACTCACTTATTTATATATTATTAATTATATGTATATATATATATATATATATATATATATATATATATACTAATTATCTAAACAATATATATTAATAATAAGAAATTTTGTAAATACCCTTAATACTGGAAAATATATATACCTTAAATACTTACTTTAGAGTTCTTATATTTCTCTTACATCATTTAATTTCATCTGTGTAATTATACTAGCAATAAATTTCTCTAAAAAAAAAATAAAAAAAAAAAAAAAAAAAAAAAAAATAAGAAAACACTGACAGGAGTCATTACACTCAAAACAGGTCTCATGATATTCTCTCTTGAAGCATGTCGCGCACCATTCAAAGTTCGATTGTCAGTATCATATCACTTGGGCACTCACTTGAATAAAAAAAAATCTAAAACTGTACCATTAAGAAGGGCCACGATTATATTCAATGTGTCTCTAGCAACATTCTAGTACGTTTTATGTTCACCAGCAACCCATTGCGCGTTTTTTTTTTTGGTTTTATATGTTTTTTTTAAACATCGCCAGAGGCTACTCCAAATAAAATAATGAATATAAAGTAAATTACATTATATATAACATTAAGCTGAGGTGTTTTCCTAATATTAAAGAGGTGAAGCCAGGTAATATTAAACGGATATCAATTCTTCGATTTTGAGCTTACATCACGTTCATAAAGTGTGTTTTCAATTCAAATAAATCGATATGTACAAGCCGACCCAAGTTTCGGTCGAAGAACAACCTATAAGCCCATGATAATCAACATGGTACTACTTAAAGTACTACCGTAGTATCTCACGATAATATAAAACTATCTAAATATACTATATTACTATTAGCATATTACTAATAGACTAAACATACATAATATATAGCAAGCATGACAGCAGCAGAACTTTAAGCATAAAGACATATAGCGCAGCTAAATAGCAGCAGCTAAATCTACTCAGCTAGTAATATCATATATAGACTAAGCTAAATGCAAAGCATATAATAGATCTAAGCAGCAAGCACTTCAAACATATGACAATAGTACTCAAAGCTATAGACCATGTACAGGATCATAAGCATATACAGAGCGCAAGTTTATACAATATACCTACCATATTTAATATAGTCCCGCTATATATATCTGCTATAGATATAGCTCATGACTACGTAGATCAATATTATCTTTTTTTTTAACCTGAAAATTCGTAGTAATATATATATTACCTAGTACTCATTATATAATAGAGCGTGGCGTTTAGTCTGATATAATAATAACCTTTTTACTCAGCTCCCAATTAATCTATATTATATATTATATTATATATATTATGCTTTATCTCAAGATACGATATAATATTCTCATATTATATAGAACCGTAGCTAACTATCATACATGTATAATTATAGTACCACTAGTAGATAGGTAATAATATAATTTAATTATATTTAGATAAATATAATACAAATAAATAATACCACTATTTGTAGTAATAGAGTAGGTACTATATAGTACTAAATAAGGTAGCGCTATATATTATATATTTATTATATTAAAATATTAAACATATTGGTAAATATCACTATTTAAATATATACGTACATCAGGTGTCGTTAAATGTATATTGATTATTTTAGTTAACTGTTGTAAGTAATGCAGAAAGTGACACTCATCCAACTCGCTAATTGTTTTCGTATCGGAATCAGTGTTTGTTATAAAATTTTTATATATACGGCTATAGGATGAGGAGGAACTATTATCTCCTTTATCCCGCATAACTTTATCTCGGACTCGTATAATAGGTATGCATCATACTCGAATATAACAGGTACTATAATTATATTATAGGCTACCGTCTACTACGTGAACGAAGCGCTATAATCTAATATATATACGTAAATATTATAATACTCCGCTGTCCGCTTCGCCCATCGATATAGGTAGTCGTAGCTTTAATTAAGCAGCTACTTCCGTTTTAACAGTTGCCGTAATTTAGTAATTGAATAATTTGTACAAAATTATCTTCAATGTCTAAAGTTGTTAAAATTATTTTTTTTATATAGTTCATTAATACAAAGGTAAGAAAGTGGTTTGTGTGTGAATAATAGGTTGGTAATAGGAGATAATTTTTTAATATATTGTACATATTTAAATAATAGCACAGTCATTTCCCAAAAGTACTCATATTATTTTTTCGTATAGTATTTTCTTTTTTTGTGTAGCCTACAATTCTTCATTTTTTTTTATATTAAATACCTAATGACTGATCTGTAAAAGTGCTAATTGTGGTTTCTATACCCTTAAATCAACAATATTATATAACCATATTATCTCTAAATATATGATTTGGACTGGCCATACTCCATTCAAATTTCCGGTGTTGGTAAGAAATGTTTTATTAAATGATTGTGTGTGTACTTCGTGTGATAGTAATAACGATCTGGTTAGCAAATACATAATGAGATTTGATGGAGAAAATAATTAGGAGATAATGAAGAAATGATTTGTGGAAGTTGAGTTTTTTCACGTTTTATTGATCATAGGACGGGTACGGTATCTGGTCTTGTGAATTCAACGCTAGAGTTAATGGTGTGGTTATATCGGTGAAGGAGGCCACTTTTTTCGTATTGGGGCTAACTTTATCTTTTTTCTTTCTTAGAAGTTTATATGGTCTTGAGATAGGTTTTCATAGTTTCACTTCTTAATGTAACATTTTTATTTATCGGACTACTATTTGCATGCCGAAGTAAATAGATTAAAAAAATTAATAGCATAGTTGTATAGAACAGGGTTGAGAAATAAGTTTTTATGTTTAGTTAATAAATCATTATTGAACTACCTTCACTTGTCTCTGGTAAATAGTTTATTTAAGCCACCATAGCTTCTTTTTATGCGGGTGGCTGTACTGTGTCTTCTGATCAGTACGTGTGGTGTGGGTGTTTTTCCACTCAAAGTTTGATTATTTGAGAGCTTTCTGGTAGGCTTCGGCGGCAGCTTGCATTTATTCCTATGGCAGAACATTCTAAAATGTTTGGGTGAGATGGAATTTTCCAAGATCTTAGATGAATTGTATATATAGTAGCTATAGATTGACGAGTATAACCATATTATTACCATGGTCATAGACATACTTTTAGATGGGATCAGAAATAGAATAGTGGAGGACAAGAAGAACTTTATGAAATGGTGAGGAGAGAAGGGTAGGGAGGAATGGTTGATGAAATATTTTATTGTTGTTAGTTAGTTTTTGTAGGGATATATACGCTCTATTCTTATACTACATATTATTGTTAAATATAGCAATGTCATGCTTATGAGTTTCCTGTATGGAGAATTTGTTTTTTTATTTTATCCAACAGCAGATGTGCTGGAGTGTATGGTTTCGAGATTGAGAGTGATAGTTGTCAGAGACTACCAGTAAATATCAAACTTAATTTGTGTTTTCAGAGAGTAACTAGCTGGATAGATGAAACTTATATTGCGTATGAAAATAGTTATAGGATTGGATAAGTTTTTATCGAATTGTTTGGGTCAGATTCGGCTATAAGACAATGATTGCCATGGTGTAGGGCACTAAGTCTTTTTCGTTTATGTATTTATAAGTGCAGCTGTTTCGTTTAAGGTTCTTCATAGAGACACGTCAGTGCTAGTGATAGAGTCCATGGGTCATGTGAATCACTTCTTTGTCATTAATGGTGTTGTATCGACTTGTTTGAAACCTTTGTCTGCCGACATACACATTTCCATCACTAATATCTAATTAAATATAATTATTTTGGAAGCAGACTTTTTCATATCCACTGCGAATGATGTATTGCCATCATTGTAAAACCTTGTTAGAGGTAAGTGGTTATGATCTTGTTGTGTTTGTGAATGTTCCTAACATAACGAGGATGATTCATTAGATTAAATATTAAAGTATTATTTATATTAATATATTTAAACTTTAATCATTATCACCACCATAGTCTCATACTCTGGAAAGTTACCAACTTGCTCACTAAAGTTAAGTAGCTGTATTCTAAAAACTGGTGATTGTGGTTTCATTATCCTAGAGCATGATAGGATTAATTGTCATATGGTGGCTAAGGAAATAGCGTATTTTATAAACTCAATGTAATCTGCAAGCTTGCAATCAGTCATGCCCTCGAGGTTAAACTGTGATATATTATATAGCTGATTTACTTTTTCCTCAAACTAGACTTAGTTAAAGAATTTAATTCAGTATATGTGGTATTTAGACAATTGATTGAAATCTGTAAATTGTATTTTACTATGGTTCTGTTTTTCTCTTGAATTCTATGGAGATACTATATTTAAATTATAGAACGTTTATTTTCAGATTTATATAAAAGTACTATAATTTTACAGTCATTCGATAAATTGTATACTAAATTGTGATTTAGATTATTAATAAGAAATGTAATTATCATTAACATGAGAAACTAATACACTGTATAGGACCCCTATAGTGAAACTTATATCAGAATCATTTAATAAATATTGCTTTTATTATAATATAAGATAACCTATTATATATTTGAAGAAAAAAAGTTAGAATTGAAATACAATATATTAGCAACTAAAGTAGGTAACAAAAGTCTGCAGTGATCACTGCAAGTTGTTGATTAGATAAAAAAGAAAGAATGAGGTAACATCGGATCAAAAGTGTTCTCTAAAGTGAAAACTTTGTAAGAAGAAGGATGCAGTTTTAATCGATGTGCGTTTTGAAATAGTTATTGTGGTGTTTTAGTAAATTTCATGGTGATAGATACAGTTTATGTGGTAGTAGAGGGGAGTTTGTTAATGAAAGATTATGGTGTTATTCTGAGGATAGTTTAGCCTATTTAAAATATTTAGAAAAGTGAAAATTCTTGAGAGATGAGATATGCGTAAACTAGGATCACTATGAAGAACATATGCAGTTCTTACTAATCATTGACATTATAATGTTTTAAAGAAATATTTGAGGCATGTGTGTTGAAAATAGCGAAATGTAGGAATATAACACAAAGTTGGCAGGGGTGAGGGTTTTTGTTTAGTGGGCATTAGTGTTTTGGGGTGCTATTTTGATATATAATGGTACGATTATAGCAGGATAGTATAGATAGTAAGTATTTAGATATGTTGTATAGTTAGATAGGGTATTACGTATAGTAAGAGTGTATATATATATATATATATATATATATATATATATATATTATAGTAGTTATTATTATATTATATATATATATATCTATATATTTATAATATATATAGTATATACTGTGATGGGACGATTATCGTCATCGTGCTCGTCAAATGGCATATTTTTTTAAAATCGGCATGGCAAATTCCGCGATTTTTTGCCGCATTAAATTGAAAAATATTATAGAATTTTTGAATAATATTAAAAGCTCATATATAATATGTAATAATTAATATATCAATAATATAATATAATAATATAATATATAATAATAAGTTAATATTTATATTATATATCACTATATATATATATATTATATATATTATAATATATATATATATTTAAGTTATATATTATATATCATATAAGTAATATATATATATATTATATTTTATTATATATATATTTATATGGTATTATATATATATAGTATATAGATGTTTATTATAATTTTGATTATGGTAATGTATGACTCTCGAGTTTTGCCTAATGGTTGCCTTCTGTTACTGCTTTATTCAATCATCCTCCAGACACATATCATGTAACCATACTTATATCCCCCCTCTTCTAGACAACATCTTACAGATCTCCCATTTATATCCATACGTGTAGGAGAAAAAATTGCCCACATCGTATGTCCTGCATGTCGTAGAAGGCTACTGAAGGGACGGATGTAGTTAGGTGGCTGGCCTACTAAACTTTCTTTTGCCAGAATGCTAATGCATGCCTCGAAGAGGGTCGTGATCGCCGTAAACTCTTCTATCTTCGCGAAAATTGTATGAATAGTATCTGTATAATGAATGTCAGAGGAATAAATGTTGAGAGAGTTGAGGAGAGAGTGATGGATGTATTTAGAAATGACGATTTAAATTACTCGCTGTGACAAATTCATTTTGAAGAATGAGCATATTAGGAGATGGTGTGGTGTGGTGTGAATGTGTTTTGGTGTTAGGCTGTGGAAAGGAATGAACGGGGGATAGAAGGATTTGCAATTCTGATGAGTTGAGTTGTGGTAGGAGCTCGGTAGTTTTTGTGTGTGTCGAGTACTAGAGTACTAAAGTTAAATTTTAGTTTGTAAAAGGTCAAATTTTTGTGTGGTTGCGCATATGATCCATAATGGTAGAATGTTGGACAAGAGTGCTATTTTCTAGAATTATCTGAATGATTTTTGGATGGGGAATAGGAGATTCAGTCATTTGCCACATATCTGCCGAATTTTTTCCTTTTATCTTTCCTGGTTGATAAAAAAGTTCAGGGGCGGACACCTTTTCAGAAGGGCGTGTAGTACTCTCAAAAGTTCACTCTAGCCGCAATTGCGCATAATATATATATATTATATATATATTACTATAATATATGATATATTATATATATTATTATATATTTATATGTATATATAATATATTATATATATTATATATGATATGCTCTATTATGTACACAATTCTATTACCAGATATTATATAATTATATAGTATATATACGTATCTATATTATTATTATTTATATTATATGTTATATATTATTATATATATATAATATATTAATATAGTATATATATATATTATATAGTATATAGTATATATGATATATAATTATATGAACATAGACGTTGACTCCGGGGTTTCAATTTCGTAAATGTTTTCTTTTGGAGGTGTGCTACGAAAAAAACTTTTTTTTACATGGTGTAGAAATTGATGAG
>JABUQX010095674.1:0-15793 GCA_015478945.1 Trachelipus rathkii
AGTTTTTTAGAGTTCTTCAACGAAGATACCTCAACACTATGCCCTAAAAATACTCCTAGGAGTCCAATATCATTACAATGAAGTGAATATATAGTCTGAATCCCTAATTTTTTTTTCACAACCTTTAGTTATTTCTTTATTTACCTATAACACTTAAAACAATATATGAAGCTCGTAACTTATCGCTAATGAATTCGGCTACACTTCCTAGAGAATTAAGATTTATAGAGTTCTCAAAGGAGATACTAAACACCCTGCCTATATTACCTCATAGGAGTCCCAAATTATTATTCATGTAAAGTCTTAGATTTAAGCGTAATGAATGCTAAATATTTTTCACAATTTAGATTCTTTTGTTATTTATTTTTATTATTTACACACTAATAATCAGATACTAGCTAAGCTCGGGGGGACTCCGTTACGCTTTAATTTTACACCAGAATGTAAGTATTTTAGAGTTCTTCTAAGAAGATAGATAACTCAAACACCTGCCTAAAATTAAAACCCTTAGATAGTCCAAATTTATATTACATTGATAAGCTGATTTAGTATAATCAATTTTATTCAACTCATAGATTTATCTTTGTTATAAATACACCTTAAAAATTAAAATGCGATTATAGCTAAGCTCGACTACGACATTCATAATCTGCTTAGACACAGTAATGTAAAGTATTATTAGAGTTCTTACAAAATAGAAAATACGCACTCAAATCAATCTATCATTATTTTTACGCATGCCTTAAATATCCTAGGGAGTCCAATATGTTCTACATGACAAGTGATTTAGTTATATTGAAGCTATATATTTTTTTAACCCTTTAGATTTCTTTTAATTGTTATAACACTTTAAGATACGATATACCTTGAGCTTCCAAGACTACGCCTTTATTAAGTACAATACTCCCAAATGTTAATATTATTATGAGTTCTTCAAAGAGAATACCTCAAACATACCTGCCTAATATTTAACTAGGAGTCCAACATTATAACATACATAAAAGTGATATTTAGTATGTAATGATAATTTTTCAAACTTTATAGATTTCTTTGTAATAATATAACACATAACAATGATATACCTATAAAAGCTTGACTACAGCTTTAATGTCCTACATCTCAAATGTAGTATTTTTAAAGTTCATATCAAAGAGTAGTTACCTTATTTGTATCAAACATTTTCTACACTGCCTAAATTACCTGTAGTTTCACCAAATTATTACATTGGAGAAGTTGAGTGTCCATGTATGATATTGCTTAATTTTGTGTTTGCCAAATTACATTTGATTTATGTTATAACGACTTAAAACGATATTACCTAAGCTCGACTACGCTAATTAATGCTTACAAACCATGAATGTAAGTATTTTTTGAATTCTTCAATAGAATATACCTCAGGATCCCTGCCTAATTCATCCTTTAAGTGATTCCAAATTATTATAATGAAAGTGATTTAGTATTCTAGTAGATGCTCTATTATGGGTTCTTTCAACTGTGTAGATTTTTTCTGGTTCATTGTTATCATGCTTAAAACGATATACCTAATAGCTCGACTTTGATCGGCTTGTGATTGCGCGTGAGCAGTTTTCAAATGTAAGTATTTATGCGTTTTCAAGTTATAATAACGCCTCATTGTGTCTAGAAACCATGCCAAATATTACTTTGGAGTACCAAATATTGAAAGGGTTGAGTTTAGTATGCTGTTAAATGCGGTAATGTTCTTTCAAACTATTATAGAGATTTCTTCTGTTATTATTTTTACACTTAAACTGTATATACTAAGGTTCTCGACTACGCTTTAGTTGCTACCTATCCAGTTATGTGAGACGTATTTAAGATTTCTGTCAAAAAAAGATACCCTATCCAAACACCTGCCTCATTATACTACGCGATTCCGCAAATTATCCATGACCTGATTTAGTATGACTTCATCAAATGCTAATTTCTCTCATCACTATTACAGATTTCTGTTCTTGAGTTAATAACACTTCTTTAAAACGACATATCACCTGAGCTCAACTACCCCTTATTTGCTCACACCTTTGTTGGCGGGAATGTAAGTATTGGAGGTGGTGCTTCGAAACAGAATGATACCCTCAAACACCTGCCTAAATTTACCTAGGAGTCTAAATTATTATCTGAAAGTGATATTTAATAATGAAGAACATAATTTTTACAACTTTACATTTGGCTTTGTTATAACAGTTAAACAAGATATACCTGAGGCTTCTGACTACAGCGCTTTTAGTGGCTTACCAATCCTCAGAATGGTAGTATTATAGACAGAAGTTATTCACTCAAAGAAGAACACGTTGTTTTTAGTATACGCCTTGTCCTCATAATTACCACGAGTCCGGAAGTACTTACATGAACTGGATATTATTGGGTATGAACTGCTAATTTTTTTCAACCCTTACGATTACTCTTTGTTATAAAAAGAGGACACTTAGAAAACGATAATAACCATAAGCTCGACTACTAGTCTTTATTGCTACAGGTACGGATATTTGGGTTTGGTCATTCACTAAATTTTGAGAGTTCATCTCTATAGAGTTTCTTCCAAAGATATCCATCACATTACACCTGTCTCTTGGTTAGCACTTTGGATTTAAGCCAAATTATTAATCTAATGCAATGTTATCTTATTTTTGTGTATTATGACAATGCTAATTTTCAACTTTTGACATTCTACATTAGTTATTAGGAACGTCCAAAACATACCCGTTTCTTTATTGTTCATCTGTAGTATCACAAGTGTTTGTTTTAGTGTCCAGTAGAATTTTGTAATTCCGTGATAGATTCTTTCATATATATAATACTTTATGCTACACCTGCCATTATCTAACCTAAGGAGTCTTGAATATTTAATCAGCAGTAGATTAAAAGGATTTCTGATCAAACTAGATGAATTCATTAATTTAACCATGAGTTCTTCCTTTTTAGTTCACTTATACTAACTTTTTTTTAATATACGTTATATACTTTACTCTGACTACGCTTTTGTCATACATTCTTCCAGAATGTAAGTATTTTAGGTTCACTTAAATATATATGATAGACCTGTAACATCTGCTAAGTCATAGAGTGGCATACAAATTGATTACACGATAAAGAATTATTTGACTTGTTAAACCTTAATTGATTTCAACCTTTAGATTCTTTATTGTTAGTGGAACACGTTCATAAATACGATTAATATTACTACGTATCATCATTCGACTACGCTTTCATTTGGTAGATTTATCAACCGTTAATATGGTGTAAAGATAAAAGTTCACATTAAAGTAAAAAATACCTTCAAACACCTAGTGCCCTAAAATTACCTAGGTATCCGCCAAATTATTACATAATGAAAGTGATTAATGTAATCGAATGCTAATTTTTTTCACTTTTCATAACATTTTCCTTATGTAAATCACACTTAACGATATACCTTAAGCTCGACTTTACGCATTTATTGCTTAAATCAAATGCAGATTATTAGAATATACTCAAAGAAGATTTAACCCATCCAAGCACCTGGCCTAAATACTAGGAGTTCAAATATTGACAGTGAAAGTGATAAGTATGTAAATGCTAAATTTTTTTAACTTTATGATTATCTTTGTTAAACACATGTAAAACGATATACAACTAAGCTCTCGACTAGACGACTTGTAATTGCTTTAACAGCAGAATTGTAATGCATATTTTAGGTTCTTCAAAGAAGATATCTCATCAAACATTCCTGCTCTAAATTCCTTAGGATTTTCCAACATTATCTTATATTGTATAACCATAGTGATATAGTCTGAAATGCTTAATTTTTATTCAAACTAGATTGTCTCTTTTACTTTTATAACACTTAAAACAATATAAGAAGCTCGACATACGCTGTATTGCATATTCATCCTAAAGAATGTATAAGTTATTTTTATGAGTTCTTTCAAAGGAGATACCTCAAACACCTTTCTAAATTACCTAGGAGTTCAAATTATTACATGTAAGTGGATTTATTAATGAATGCTAATAATCTTTTCGGAACTTAGATATCTCTTTGTTATTTACACTTAAATCGATATCTCCTTTAAACATTCGATCTACCGCTTTTTTTATGGTGCTAAATTGACTAAGATATTGTTTTAAGTTTATGTTTTAGAGTTCTCATATGAGATTTTATTCTTTCAAACAACGATGCTAATTACCTAGGAGTATCCAAATTATTACTACATGGAAAGTGATTTAGTTCGAATTGCTATTGTTTCTCAACCTAATACGATTTTCTTTGCTACTTAATATAACCGACCATATCCTAACGTCTTCAGATACTACGCTTTAAATTGCTACAGCCAAGAATGGTAATAATTTTTAGAGTTCTTCAAAGAAATCTGATACTTCAATTACCACAGCCAAATTATCTAGAGACAGTCCAAATTATTTAACATATGAAATGATTTAGATTATGATTAACTTAATTTCTTTTATTTAACTTAACGATTTTCTTTGTTATGAAACAACTTTAATACGATATTATATCCCTGAGCTCGATTACTACCTTTTAATTGTTATCAATATATATATAGTCAGTATTTACTTATCACAGAATGGTAATTATTTTAAGAGTTCTTACAAAAGAAGATACTCACTTCAAATAACACCTGCCTAAATTAACTAAAAGCCCAAATTTATTACATGAAAATGATTTAGTATGAATGATAATTTTACACTTTGATTTCTTGTCATAAACACTTTAAAACGATATTATACCTATAAGCTTGACATACGCTTTTATGCTAACCAGTTATGACCAGAATGTAGTATTATCTTAGAAGTTTCTACAAAGAAAGTGTAACCTCAAACACCACTGTCCTAAAATTATATACCTATCATATAGGAGTCCTCTAACATAATTATTTACATGAAAGTTGAATCAGTATGCATGCAAATTTTTTTCAAACTTTATACTATATTCTTATGTTTATTAACACTAATAAAAACGATAATACCTAGCTCGACTAACGCTTTAACTTTGACTAAACCAGATGTATAGTATTTATGATATCATTCTATCAAAGAATATACTCAAAATCCTTGCCTTATAATTACCTGATAGAGTCCAAATTTATTATAAATGAATAATGATTTAGTATAGATGCTTATTTTCAAACTTTTAAAGATTTTCTTTTGTATCATGCTTTAAAACGTATATCCTAAGCTCGACTAGCCTTTATTGTGCTAACTCCAGAATGTAAGTATATTATTTTAGAGTTTCTTCAAAGTAAATACCTCAAACACTGCCTGCCTAAAATTACCTGGACGTCCAAATTATTAAAATTGAAAAGTGATTTAGTATACAGAATGCTTAATATTATTTTCTACTTAGATTATTCTTGTTAATAGGTTACACTTCTACAATAACGATATACTACAGCTCGACTACTCGCTTTATTGCTACATGACCAGTATAGTATTTAAGATTTTCAAAAGATTACCCCAAAACACCCTGCCTCAATTAATCTAGGATTCCCAAATTCTTACATGAAAGTAATTAGTATGAATTTGCTAAATTTTTCTTTTCAACTTTAAGATTCTTTGTTATATAACACTTTAGAATATCTATATATACTCCTGAAGCTCAACTACGCTTTAATTGCTAACATTTCTTATTATACCAGATATTGTAAGTTATTATTATTGAGTTTACTTCCCAAAGGAAGGATTAACCGTCATAACAGGTTCGCTGTAGCCAATTAATATTTGTAGAATTATTAAATATGAAGAAGTGAGTTTTACTTATTGAATGCTTAATTTTTCAACTTTACATTTTTCTTGGTTAGGGTGGTGTACAGCCTGGTATAAGAGGAATAATACGTGTAGCTCATAGATACTCAGGCTTTATTTGTGGACTATATGATACATGCTAGCGCAGATTTATGATATCCTGTTTAGGAGTTCTTCTAAAAGAAGATAGCTGTCACTACCTGCCTAAATTAAAATACGCTAGAGAGTGTCGCATAAGGTTATTACATGCAGGAAGCTGTCTCATATGAATCGCGTAATTTTATGACTCACTTTCAGAATTGTACGTGTTGTTAGAAGATGAACTTTTAAGAAGACGATGAGTGACCTAACCTGCGACTACGCTTTATTGTGAACACACACGCGCGAGGGCCGCGAGAATGAGTAAAGTAGTTGGTATTTTTCATTAAGAAGAGATACCTTTGGGTCAAAACTTCCTGCAAGGTTTACCTAGGGAGCAAATTATGATGGCACATGAAGGAGTGTAATTGATGAGTATGAATAGCGTGAATTATTTCAACTTTAGATTTCTTTGTGTCCTATGATAGACCACCTAGAGAATCGTATAGTGACCATAAGTCGGACGTGAGCGGCCTTATTTGGTTCGTTGGACGCACCACCACTAGAGTCAAAGTGAGTGATTGTAGAGTCTCTCTATAAGAAATTGTAGGGCTTCCTCAACCACTTCCCTGCAACTAAATTACGCGGCGTCGTTAGTCCAAATTGAGGTGGTCAACTGAAAGCTTTCGATCTCTGTGAGTGGAGATATGCTCATTCTTTTCAACTTTAATGTGTGATAATGTATACACACGTTATATAATACACATAACCTATCTAAGCTCTGACATGACCTTTTTAGCTCACAGCGGGGTGCAACAAATTGTAAGTATTTAAGAGTTTGGCTCGAACACGAAGATACCTCAAAACAAACGTGCCTAAATACCTAGGAGTACCAAATTATTACTTCTTTTCACAAGTGTATTCTAGTATGACATGTTAACTTGCTTTTTCATATCTTTAGACGGCTTCCTCTTTGGTTATACGAGACTTCTTATTATATACCGCACTACTCTTCTGGTAAGCTTGCCACATAGTCTTCTCATTATCGCGCACAACCCAGACATGTATAGTTAATTATTTTCTAGGATTCTTCAAAGAAGAACCTACAAACGCTGCCTAAATTAACCTAGTGAGTCCAAATTATTAACATGAAACGTGATTTAGTATGAATGCTAATTTCAATCTTTACATTTCTTGTTTATGAACATCCTAAAACATGATACCTAAAGCTTCAACTACGCTTTATTGCTACAACCAGAATGTAATATTTTAGAGTTCTTCAAGAAGATACCTCAATACCACCTGCCATAAATTACCTGGGAGTCCAAATTATTACATGAAAGTGATTTAGTAATAATGCTATTTTTTTTTCAACTTTCAGATTTCTTTGTTATAACACTGTAAAACAATATATCCTTTAATGCTCGACTACGCTTTATGCACAGGCCATAATGTGAAAGTATTTTAGAGTTCTTCAAAGAAGAACCTCAAACACCTGCCCTAAATTAAACCTAGGAGTCCAAATATTACATGAAAAGTATTTAGTGTGTAAAAACTAATGTAACACCAATAAATTTCATTTGTTTAACACTTAAAACGATATACCTAACTTGACTACGCTTTTATTGCCATACCAGAATGTAAGTATTTTAGAATTTTTCAAAGAAAATACCTAGCATACCTGCCTGAAGTAAACATGCACTCCATAAATCACCATGCAACTGCATTAGGATAGCTGATAATTTTTTTTAACAACTTAAGATTTCTTTGTTTATATAACTTTAAAACGATATACCTAAGCTCGTGACCACGCTTTATTGTTACAACATCAGAATGTAAGTATTTGAGAGTTCTTCAAAGAAGATACCTTCAACACCCTAAATTACCTAGAGTCCAAATTATTACATGAAAGTGATATTAAAGTATGAATCTACCATCTTTTTCAACTTAGATTTTCTTTCTTATTAACACTTTAAAACGATATACTGGAGCTCGACTACGCTTTTATAGCTATCACAGAATGTAAGTATTTTAGAGTTCTCAAAGAAGATACCTAAACACTCCTAAATTACATAGGAGTCAAATTTATTACATGAAACTGATTTAGTATAAATGCTAATTTTTTTCAACTTTAAATTTCTTTGTTATACACTTAAAACGATATACCCAAGCTCGGACTACGCTTTATTGCTACAGACCAGAATGTAGTATTTTTTAGAGTTCTTAATAAGAAGATACCAGTTTACATATACAGAAACGTGATGGTATCGAATATTATTACATTGAAAGGTTTACTATAAAGCGTTGGTTATACAAGTCTCGTGTGTCAAACCTAAATAATTTTCCTTTGTGTATAGTACACTTAAAACGATATACCTAAGTCGATACGCGTTTATTGTAGCAGGACCAGAATGTAGAGTATTGTTAGAGTCTTCAAAAGAAAATACCTTCAAATCACCTGCTTAAATTACCTAGGAATCCAAGAAATTATTACATAATAGTGATTTAGTATGCATGCTAATTTTTTCAACTCTTAAGATTTGTCTTGTTATAGACACTTAAAGACGATATATGTCCTAGAGCTCGATACGCCTATTGCTACACCAAATGTAAGTTAGTTTAGAGTTCTTCAAATAGAAGATACCTCAAACCTGCCTAAAATTATTTGGAGTCGCCCAAATTATTACATAGGAAAATGAATTTAGTATGAATGCTATTTTTTCAACTTTAGATTTTTTTGTTATAACACTTAAAAACGATATACCTAAGCTCGACTACGCGTTTTTGCTGCTAACCCAGAATGTAAGTATTTTATATTTCTTCAAAGAAGATACCTCAAAAAAACACCTGCTAAATTTTACCTAGGAGTCCAAATTACATTACATAAAGTGATTTAGTATTAAAGTGATATTTTATTCAACTGTAGTTGGTTCTTTGTTATGACACTTAAAACGATATACCTAAAGCTTGACTATACGCTTTATTGCTAGAGCAGAATGTAAGTATTTTTAGAGTTCTTTACAGAAGATACCTCCAAAAGCCTGCCTAAATTACCTAGGAAGCCCCAAATTATTAATGAAAGTGATTTAGTATGCCCTGCATTTTTTCAATCTTACATTCTAAAGATGTTACACTTTAACCGATATACCTAAGCTCGACTACGCTTTATTGCTACACCAGAATGTAAGTATTTAGAGTTCTTCAAAGAAGGAGGTACCTCAAACACCTGCCCTAAATTACCTAGGAGTCCAAAATATTACATGAAAGTGAGTTTAGTATGAATGCTAATTTTTAACTTAGATTTCTTTGTTATACAAAAAACGATATCCTAAGCTCGACTACGCTTTAATTCTACCAGAATGTAAGATTTTAGAGTTCTTCAAGAAGATACCGTCAAACACCTGCCTAAATTACAATAGGATCCTAAATTAATTACAATGAAACGTGAATGTTTGAGTATGACATGCTATAATTTTTTCAACTTTAGATTCTTTGTTATAACTTAAAACGATATACTAAGCTCGACTATGTTTTATTGTTTTTCAAAGAAATGTAAGTATTTTAGAGTTCTTCAAGGAAGATACCTCAAAACACCTGCCTAAATTACCCTAGGAGTCCAAATACATGAAAGTGATTTAGTATGAATGCTAATTTTCAACTTTAGAATTTCTTTATTATACACACTTAAAATAACGATATACCGTAAGCTCGACTACGCCTTTATTGCTACAAAACCAGAATGTAAGTATTTAGAGTTCTTAAAGAAGATACCTCAAAAACACTTGCCTAAATTACTAAGGAGTCCAAATTATTACATGAAGTGATCTTAGTTTGAAATGCTTATTTTTCAACTATAGATTTCTTTGTTATAATACACCTAAAAACGATAATACCTAAGCTCGACTAACGCTTTATTGCTACAACCAGAGATGTAAGTATTTTAGAGGTTTCTTCAAAGAAAATACCTCAAACCACTGCCTAAATTACCTAGAGTCCAAATTATTACATAAGTTATTTAGTAATGAATGCTAATTTTTTCACTTTAGTTTCTTTGATTATATACAACTTAAAACTGATAATACCTAATCGACACGCTCTAATTCTAACACCAAAATGTATATTTTAGAGTTTATTCAAAAAGATACCTCAAACACCTGCCTAAAATTACCTTTGGAGTCCAAATATACACTGAAGAATGATTTTAGTAAATTGCCTAATTTTTCAACTTACGATTTATTTGTATAACAACTTAAAACGATATACCTAAGCTCGACTAACGCTTTATTGCTACAACCCAGAAATGTAATTTTAGAAGTTCCTCAAAGAAGATACTCTCAAACACTGCCTAAATTACCCCTAAGGAGTCCAAATTATTACATGAAATTGATTTAGTAAATGATAATTTTTCAACTTTAGTTTCTTTGTTATAAACACTTAAAACGATATACCTAAGCCTTGACTACTGACCTTTCATTGCTATAGCAGATGGTAAGTCTTTAGAGTTTTTTCAAAGGAAGAATACTCAAACACCTCCTACTACCTAGGAGTCCAAATTATTTAATGAAAGGATTTAGTATGAATGATAATTTTTCAACTTTAATACAATTTTTTTTGTTATAACACTGTAAAAACGATATACCCTAAGCTCGACTATACGCCTTTATGCACACCAGAATGTATGTATTTAGAGTTCTTCAAAGAAGATACCTCAAACACCCTCCTAAAATTACCTAGGAGTCCAAAATTATTACATGAAAGTGATTTGTATGAATGCTAATTTTTCAACTAGATTTCTTTGTTATATCATTTAAAACGATATACCTAAAGCTCGACTCCCTTTATTGCTATACATACCAGAATGTATATTTTAAGAGTTTTCAAAGAAGAATAACCTCAACACCTGCCTAACATTACATAGAGTCTCAATTTATTACATGAAAGTGATTTAGTATGCATGCTAATTTTTTCAACTTTAGATTTCTTTGTTATAACACTTAAAACGATATACCTAAGCTCGACTACGCTTTACTTGCTACACAAGATTGTAAAATATTTACAATTCTACTAAAAAGATAACCTCAAACACCTGCCTAATATACCTAGGAGTCAAATTGATCATGCAAAGTGATTTAGTTTGAATGCTTATTTTTAAACTATAGAGTTCTTTGTTATAACTAAAACGATATACTAAGCTCGTCCCCGCTTTTTTTTCACCAAAATATAATAATTTTTAAATTTCTTCAAAGAAAATACCTCAATAAAACCCTGCCTAAATTACGCTAGGAGTCCATTTATTACAGAAAGTAATTTAGTTTGAATGTAATTTTTAACTTTAAAGATTCTTCTTTGTTATACAACTAAAAGATATACGCTAAGCTCGACTACCACTATTGCTACACCTGAGATGTAAGTATTTTAGAGTTCTTTCAAAGAAATACCTCAAACATGCCTAATATTACCGTGGAGTCCCTTTTACATGAAATTGATTTAGTATGAATGCTAATTTTTTCAACATTAGATTTCTTTGTTATAACACTTAAAACGATATACCTAAGCTCGACTACGCTTTATTGCTACACCAGAATGTAAGTATTTAAGAGTTCTTCAAAGAAGATACCTCAAACACCTGCCTAAATTACCTAGGAGTCCAAATTATTACATGAAAGTGATTTAGTATGAATGCTAATTTTTTCAACTTTAGATTTCTTTGTTATAACACTGAAAACGATATACCTAAGCTCGACTACGTTTTTTTGCTACACCAGAATGTAAGTATTTCAGAGTTCTTCAAAGAAGATACCTCAAACACCTGCCTAAATTACCTAGGAGTCCAAATTATTACATGAAAGTGATTTAGTATGAATGCTAATTTTTTCAACTTTAGATTTCTTTGTTATAACACTTAAAACGATATACCTAAGCTCGACTACGCTTTATTGCACACCAGAATGTAAGTATTTTAGAGTTCTTCAAGACGATACCTGCCAAACAATCTGCCTAAATTCTAGGGTCCAAATTATTACATGAAATTGATTTAGTATAATGCTAATTTTTTCAACTTTAGATTTCTTTGTTATAACACTTAAAACGATATACCTGAGCTCGACTACGCTTTTTTGCTACACCAGAATGTAAGTATTTTAGAGTTTTTCAAAGAAGATACCTCAAACACCTGCCTAAATTACCTAGGAGTCCAAATTATTACATGAAAGTGATTTAGTATGAATGCTAATTTTTTCAACTTTAGATTTCTTTGTTATAACACTTAAAACGATTTTCCTAAGCTCGACTACGCTTTATTGCTACACCAGAATGTAAGTATTTTAGAGTTCTTCAAAGAAGATACCTCAAACACCTGCCTAAATTATCTAGGAGTCCAAATTATTACATGAAAGTTATTTTGTATGAACGCTAATTTTTTCAACTTTAGATTTCTTTGTAATAACACTTAAAACGATATACCTAAGCTCGACTACGCTTTATTGCTACACCAGAATGTAAGTATTTTGAGTTAGTGCAAAAAACTAATCAAACAATACTAAATTACCTAGGAATCCCAATTATTACATGAAAGAGATTTAAGTATGAATGCTAATTTTTTCCAAACTTTAAGATTTCTTTTTATAAACACTTTAAAACGATATACCTAACTCGACTAGCTTTATTGCTTCCCAGAATGTAACGTATTTTAGAGTTCTTCAAGAAGATACCTCAAACATCTGCCTAAATTACCTAGGAGTCCAAATTATTACATGAAGTGATTTTGTATGAATGCTAATTTTTTCAACTTTAGATTTCTTTGTTATAACACTTAAAACGATTACCTAAGCTTCGACTACGCTTTATTGCTACACCAAGATGTAAGATTTTAGATTTCTTCAAAGAAGATACCTCAAGCACCTCCTAAATTACTAGGAGTCCAAATTATTACATGAAATTGATTTAGTATGATATGCTAATTTTTTTAACATTAGATTTCTTTGTTATAACACTTAAAACGTATACCTAAGCTCGACTACGCTTTATGGCTACACCAGAATGTAAGTATTTAGAAGTTTCCTTCAAAGAAGATAAACCATCCAAACACCTGCTTAAATTCTAGGAGTCAAATTATTACATGAAAGTGATTTAGTAATGAATGCTAATTTTTTCAAATTTAGATCTTTGTTATAACACTGAAAACGATATACCTAAGCTCGACTACGTTTTTTGCTCAACCAGAATGTTAGTATTTTAGAGTCTTTCAAAGAAGATACCTCAAACACCTGCCTAAATTACCTAGAGTCCAAATTATATTACATGAAAGTGATTAGTATGAATGGCTAATTTTTTCAACTTTAGATTTTCTTTGTTATAACGCTTAAAACGACATACCTAAGCTCGACTACGCTTTTATTTGCTACAGCCAGAATGTAAGTATTTAGAGTTCTTTCAAGAAGATACCTCAAACACCTGCCTAAATTAACCTAGGTCCAATTATTAACATGAAAAGATTTAGTAAAATGAATGCTAATTTTTCAAGCTTAGATTTCTTTCCTTTGTTATAAACTTAAAACGATATACCTAAGCTCGAACGGCTTTTTTTGCTACACCAGAATGTAAGTATTTTCGAGTTCTTCAAAGAAGATACCTCACACACTCCTAAATTAACTAGGAGTCCAATTATTACATTGAAAGTGATTTAGTATGAATGCTAATTTTTTAAACTTTAAGATTTCTTTGTTATAATCACTTAAAACGATATACCTAAGCTCGAATACGCTTTATTGCTAGCAACACCGCAGAAATGTAAGTATTTTAGCGTTCTTCAAAGAAGATACCTCAAACAACTGCTAAAACCTAGGAGTCCAAATTATTACATGAAAGTGATTTAGTATGAATGCTAATTTTTTCAACTTTAGATTTCTTTGTTATAAACTTCAAAACGATATACCCTAAGTCGACTACGCTTTAATTGTACACCAAATGTAAGTGATTTAAAGTTTTCTTCAAAGAAGATACACCTCAACACCTGCCTAAATTACCTAGGAGTCCAAATTATTACATGAAAAGATTTAGTATGAATGCTAATTTTTTCAACTTTAGATTTCTTTGTTATAACACTTAAAACGATTACCTAAGCTCAACTACGCTTTATTGCTACAGCCGAATGTAAGTATTTTAGAGTTATCTAAAGAAAGATCCTCAAACCTGCTAAATTACCTAGGAGTCCAAATTATTACTGAAAGTGATTTAGTATGAATGCTAATTTTTTTCACTTTAGATTTCTTTGTTATAAACTTCAAACGATATACCTAAGCTCGACTACGCTTTATTGGTACACCCAGAATGTTAGTATTTTAGAGTTCTTCAAAAGAAGATACCTCACACACCTGCCTAAATTACCTAGGAGTCCAAATTTTACATGAAAGTGTTTTAGTATGAATGCCTAATTTTTTCAACTTTGACTTTCTTTGTTTTAACACATTAAACGATATACCTAAGCTGAACTAACGCTTTATGCTACACCAGAATGTAAGTAATTTTAGAGTTCTTCAAAAAGATACCTCAAACACCTGACAAAATTCTGGAGTCCAAATTATTACATGAAATGGATTTAGTATGAATGTAATTTTTTCAACTTTAGATTTCTTTGTTATAACCTTAAAACGATATACCTAAGCTCGACTAGCTTTATTGCTAACGAGAATTAAGTATTTTAGAGGTTCTTCAAAGAAGATACTCAAACACCTGCCAATTACTAGGAGTCCAACTTTTTACATGAAAGTGTTTTAGTATGAATGCTAATTTTTTCAACTTTAGATTTCTTTGTTATAACACTTAAAACGATATACCTAAGCTCGACTACGCTTTATTGCTACACCAGAATGTAAGTATTTTAGAGTTCTTCAAAGAAGATACCTCAAACACCTGCCTAAATACTATGGAAGTTCCAAATTAATTACATGAAAGTGATTTAGTAGGAATGCTAATTTTTTCAACTTTAAAAGATTTCTTGTTATAATTCTTAAACGATATACCTAAGCTCGACTACGCTTTATTGCTACACCAGAATGTAAGTATTTTAGAGTTCTTCAAAGAAGATACCTCAAACACTTGCCTAAATTACATAGGAGTCCAAATTATTACATGAAAGTGATTTAGTATGAATGCTAATTTTTTCAACTTTAGATTTCTTTGTTATAACACTTAAAACGATATACCTAAGCTCGACTACGCTTTATTGCTACACCAGAATGTAAGTATTTTAGAGTTCTTCAAAGAAGATACCTCAACCACCTGCCTAATTACCTAAGAGTCCAATTTATTACATGAAAGTGATTTAGTATGAAATGTAAATTTTTTCAACTTAGATTTCTTTGTAATCAACACTTAAAATGATCATACATAATGCTCGCTTCGCTTTATTGCTACAACCAGAATGTAAGTATTTTAGAGTTTTCTCCAAGCGATACCTCAAACACGCTGCCTAAATGACCTTGGAGTCCATTAATTACATGAAGTGATTTAGTATGATGCTAATTTTTTCAACTTTAGCTTTCTTTGTAATAACACTTAAAACGATATACCTAAGCTCGAACTAAACGCTTTATTGCTGACACAGAATGTAAGTATTTTAGAGGTCTTCAAAGAAGATACCTCAAACACCTGCTAAATTACCTAGGAGTCCAAATAATTACATGAAAGTGATTTTGTATGAATGCTAATTTTTTTCAACTTAAGATTTTTTTTGTTATAACACTTATAAAACGATATACCTAGCTCGACTACGCTTTATTGCTAGCATCAGAATGTAAGTATTTTAACAGTTTCTTTCAAAGAAGATACCGTCAAACACCTGCCTAAATTACCTCGGAGTCCAAATTATTACATGAAAAGGATTTAGTATGAATTGCTAATTTTTTCAACTTAGATTTCTTTGTTATAACACTTAAAAACGATATACCTAAGCTCG
>JABUQX010095675.1:12500-25000 GCA_015478945.1 Trachelipus rathkii
TTTATGAATTCTCTGGGCTTAACATTAAGAAGTCTTATGGCCATGATGGCATTCATTCCTTCAGTGGTTCTCAAACCTTGCGATTCCGAGTTGGATGAATCACTTGGAAAAATATTTCTTCTCTGTCTTTCAACTTTGTTCTTCCCTTCCGGCTAGAAACGTGGGCTTATTAAGCCTGTGAATGAAAAGGGGGTGGAAACCTTTTCACTATCCAACTATCTTTTTAACCTCCGCTTGCTCTAAAGTTTTCGATTGTATCATTATCAGTAAAATTTAGAAACACCTCAATTCTTCTAATCTTATCTGAGATCATCATCATCATCATGACTTTTGTAAAAAACGATTTACTGCTGATCTTTCACTTTTCTTTGATTCTTGGTACCCTTCTGTTTGATATTTTGCTGAAAATTTTGCTGTAGCGTTTGACATATCGAAAGTCTTCGATAGAATGTGCCACAATACTTTGATTTCTAAACTTCCCCCCTTTTAATATCTATTAATCTCTATGGACTTCCCTCAGATTTTCTCTCCGTTCGTTCTAAACTCGCTGTTGTAAACGGTCATCGGTCTTATCTTAAAGCTAGTAATAGTGAAGTCATTCAGGGTTCTGTTCTATCCCCAACTCATTTTATACTTTTCATTAATGATTTTCTCTCTGTTATTTCATCATTTATCCACTCCTATGCCGACGACTGCACATTGTATTGCTTCTTTTATTTTGAAAGACGTCTCAACCAATAACAATTAAGTCATGCTAGGAGGTTGGCCTTAGAGAAACTAACCTCTGATTTTCTCTTATTTCTAATTGAAGCTGAGTAAATGTGGTTGTTTTCAATGCCTCAAAAACTAAATTTCTTAGTGTTATTAATATTCATGGAGAGTAATTCTCTTTCTAAACAAGTATGGAGTATGCCTCACACAGTTCCCCTTGAAAAGGTGGAGTCTAGGTTTTTGGCTTATCAACACCAAACAATTTTATAAACAAGATTATAAAGAAATTATTATGAATTTACTCAACTCGCTATAGTTTACTCACGTAACCTTTTGCTCACATCGGAGTCTCGAAAAAAAGTTACTTGACCTGATCGTGGTTGATCACTTACAATTTTTTTTGTTTGCTGAATTAATAAATCCACATTCGTCTGGATGTCATGCTTTACTCCCGGCCCTTGAAATCAACCAGTGCATCCAACGTGAGCCGTCTAGCAATCTATTTGACCTCTGGAGACTTATCTTCGAATTTCAATACGAGGAGTAGGAATTAATCCTATATCCCTCTTCTCCTGGTACTATCGTATACCCAACGATCCGTTAACTATACCTCTACTGTAATCTACAACTGCTTATCAGTGATGTAAACATGCTCACAAAGCTAGTCCTATACTGATTAATTCCTATCTCAAATTTTCAGAAAATATTCTAATATTAAATCACCTTCTTTAAAAATAAGAAACTCATTAAAAAAGGATAAATGAATTTTCCAAACTTACCAACTCTTTGCGGGACTTCCTAATATCTTTTTCTTCAAAACTACTTGTTTATAATCAACACACACACACCACACATCACACACACACACACTAGCACACACAACTAATTAATGTATATATATTATAGATAATATATCATATATAAAAAAGAATATAAAATAATTATCAATATATAGGGTAATATAGTATAGTAATATATATAGGTATAATATATTTATATATAAAATTTATATATAATAATATATAATATATAATATACATATATATATATTATTATATATATATATATATATATAATATATAATATATATAGCTATAGTATACATATATATTATATATATATATATATATATATATAGTTATAAAATATATAATATTAAATATATATAATATATAATACTTAAGAAGTATATACATATATATAGCTATATATAATATAAATTATATATATATATATATAATATAATATCTTATTAATATATATATATTATATATAATATAATATACATATAATATTATATATATAACTTATATATACTATTATATATGACATATATTTATATATAATTATATATAAATATCATATATATATATATATATATATATATATTAAGGTTAATAAGTATACTAGATTGATTGTTAAAGGAAAACTACTATAAATACATGAAGTTATAATATTTTTCTCTCGTCAGACTACCATAAAAATTTAAATATATGTGTTGAAATTGAAAATTACTTTTTTTTTTTTTTTTTTTTTTTTTTTTTTTAAACCTCTCTTTTTTAAGTCTGCTTGAAAAAAAATGCAACATAATAAGAATAAAAAATTGCTTTTAAATGAAAGATTATAGCTAACATATTAAGTACTATATATAGTAGTATATATTATATAATATTATATATATATATATAATTATAATATCTAGTGAATATATATTCGTCACATATATTATATATAATATAAATATATATATATACAGTAAGTATATATCTATATATACGAATATCTAGTATGTATACATATGATAAGCATACATTAAATATATATTTGCATATTATTTAACGTATATACATACATAATCACTATATATAGTATATATTTTATATATATATAATATATATATATAAATATATATATATATATATATATATATTTATATAAATATGTACATTAAAAAAATAATATTTGTATAAAATTAAATGTTCAAAATACAGCTAACACAAATTATGTTTAAAAAATATATTTTTTAACCATATTGTCCGGATAATATAAAATATTTTCAAGAAATAAAATTAGTGTTTGAAAAGCACTGTATTTTTTATCATCTCACCTGAAGGTCGTGCACAAACCGCACCCCTCTTCCCGTCGTTTTTCAGAACCATAGATCATCTTTAATTTTTACAACCGCACTGCTCCAGAACACTGAAATTATTTGCCGCACCGCATTCGTACCTCACTTCCTGTTGCGTTGACGAACTCGACAAAAAATATAGAAGATCCTGTTAATAAAGAAGTAAGTCTTCAATAATTATTTTTATATTTTAGAGTTTTGAAACATCACTAAAAAAAAGGAGAAACTAATATAGACAAACTCTTCAGCTCATGCATTACTTTTAATTAAGACTATATGAGTAAAATCAGAAAGTAGGCTTTCATTATACTTGTTGTGTTGTGGGCACAACGTTAGAAAATGAAGATAAAATTTTTAAACAATTGTTTTAGTGAAACGATATAGAAAATCGATATTTTAATTCCAATATATACAATATTGATACAAGTTTCTAATTAACAAATTTTAATTGGCTATAATCTATCATCCCTCGGCTTTCAAATATTAACGGTTGCTATGAGCAAATTACATACATCCTCTCTCTCTTTTTTTTTTTTTTTTTTTTTTTTTGAAGTGAGCTACTCTAGGTAATTTGTACCTAGGATCCGGGCGAGGAATGGAAGCCGGGTCTTGTGACAAACTCTGTCGTTTTAATTACCGATTATGCCAAAAAATTTTATAAATTTTTGAAAAGTTTCTCACAAATTGTTATGATATAAATGCAAAGTTTTTTTTTCCAATTAAATTCGCTCCATGCTTAATAAACTGGTAATTAATAATAACCACCAGTAAATATAAGAAATTTCTATATATTTAAGCAATTTAGTACATTTTCTCTTTCCTTTAAAACATACTAAAAAATCTCACAACTCACGGGCTGGTGGGTATCGGAAACAGAGCCCCATATACAAATTCAAGTGTCATGCCATGTATTCATTACATATTTGCAAAATAAAAAAAATTAACAGTAAAAATCAATAAATACTTCTTAAAATTATGAATAATAACTAGCTATTTAAGATACACTATACAGTTATCGGTCATTCTAGACCCAACTAATACGACTCAGAGTCGATAATATATATATATATACTATAATATATATATATATATATATATATATATATATATATATATATATATATATATATATATATATATATTATATACTATAATATATAATATATAATATATAATATACTATAATATATTAATAATATATATATAGTCGAGTATATAGGGATCGAGGAGATCATGACCTGATTCACATCAGAGGTATGCCGCATATATTCGAAAAACTAAGATTAAGGTACAAGAAAACTGATAACACATAGGAATCAGCGTAGGAAATGTGTATGGAAATGAAAAAAAAAGAAATTTTTATTGTATGTTTTTTTTATATCTCCAAACTAAGATAGGTACAAGAAGTTAAAACAAACCTACATAAATATATCAAAATTTGTATGAAAAAATTGAAAAAAAAATGTTTTTTTTTTTTTTTTTAAACTAAAAGATATCCCAGGGGTAAACGCATAGATATCAAGAGTCGGGTCTCTCGGCCTCCCCGGGGACGACGGGGGGAACTCGTCCCCCCTCTGTCCCACCTCGGCTCGAGCCCCCTAAAAAATTCATATGCTGATTCCAAAAATATTATTGTATAGAAAAAAAATTTCCTTTTTTAATATACACATTTCACACGCTGATTTCATATTTTATTTGTTTTCTTCTACCTATCGTAGTTTTTGAATACTATAAAAAAAAATAATAAAAAAAAATAATAAAAATTTGTTTTCATTTTCCGTACAAATTTCATACCTGATTCCATATATTTATCAGTTTCTTGTACCTATCTTAGGTTTTGAGAATATGATGCGGTAACTTCTTTAGTTTGGCCTATATATTTGTATTATCTATTTCAAGAACTTATACTAAAATTTTTCTTTTTATAGATTTAAATATAGTAAATATAGATTTTTTAATCAATGTAAGCTAAATATATATATATATGTATAATATATAAATATATATAATATTAATATATATTATTATATAATAAATATATATATTAAATAAAAATATAATAATAATATAAAAAAATAATATTATTATATATATAATAATTATAAATATAATAATAAATATAATATAATATATATATATATATAATATATAATATCATATATATACACTTTTTTTTACTTGATTTACTCATTTTTGCTGTGATTAAATACTGTTTTAATATACTACTAAAAAAGAACAAACAATAAATTTTCAGTGGTAACGACATGGCCGATGTGGCGAACATTTTAAATAATTTTTTAAAAAATCACATTTAATGGTTAAATATTGGTTTTAAAAAATGTAATATCTCAAAATGTACAACACTTACAGAAAACCAATTACATTTTTGGAATCAAAGTATAAAGCTTATTACAAAAATTGTAAAAACCAAAAAAAAAATTTTTTACCACAAATGAAATGTCTCGAAAAGTATGACACACAGAAATAACCATTAAAGAAAAAAATTCACGATAAAGCTTATTACAAAATAGTAAAAAAAAAATACAGAGTAAAAAATAAATAAATAAATAAATAAATAGGGGGCTCGAGCCGACGGGGGATAGAGGGGGACGTTTTCCAGCCCCGTAGGGAGGGCGCAGGAACGCCCGCGACAGCCCAAATACAAAGAGAGGGGTTCCGGAATCCCTCCGGAGGGGGGGAAAATAGTCTTACGCTGTCGTTCCCCCGGAAGCCGAGAGACCCCGACTCCTGCCCATCTTTGCGGTTTACCCCTGGTATCTCTTTAGTTTAAAAAAAAAAAATTAAAACTGACGATCGTAAAACAGAGAAAAGGTCCTATATTATTTTGAATCATGTCCGTTAACCACTTTAAATTGATTTGTTAGTGATCCATATACTGAGAACAAATAATTACAAAAAAAACAAAAAAATTAAAAACTGACCCACGTAAAAACATTATATATATATATATTATATATATATAATATAATAATATAATTAATATATTATATATATATATATATATATATATATATATATATATATATAATATATAGTATTATATATAATATATATATAGTAATAGTAATTTCAAATAGAAAGCCGTTAATCGAATAATGAATCTGAAAACAGTAATGTCGCATAGGACATAAACTGAAAGACTATCTTAAATCAAATACATTTCCCACCAAATAGGTTTATCGGTAACATTATTTTTTATTACTATTTATTATTATTTTTTCGGAAAAAAATTTTAATGAAATAATCGGTAAAAAATGTCATATTAGTGACTCTAAACATTGTATATATATATAATATAATATATATATATAATAATATATATATAGATTAATAATATATATATATATATATAATATAATAATATATATTATATATATATATATATATATATATATTAATATATATATATATATATAGTGATGCCATTGAATTCCTGCCAATCCGCATTATGATTGGAGTGACTGCTTCACTCTGTGACGCTTCGACTTCTGCAGATAAAGGTGGGACTGTAATCGTTGAATGGGATGAGCGGGTCATTCCCTTCTTCGACAAATCTTTTCCATCCTCAAATATCCAGGGTCGATCATGCTTGTTTCTCCTGGTCATTTCAGGCTAGGGCAGCGGCGTATCGGGAGCGAAAATTCTCGTTTCTCCCCTATCACTCTCGCTATTTGCATTCAGCTAGAAATCCATTGTAAGGATACGCTTTCGAGCGAAGCAAAGCGTCTTCATTAACAGTGATAACCTTCTTGGTCTCCTACCGACAAATTTTTGGTTCTGTCAAAAACAATCTCTTACTAACTTCTATAAATCTGCCTTTCCCCTCTAATTTATTCTGCTAATTCTCAATTCTCCAACTGAAAAGGCCAATCTCTTCGGATTCCTATTTTCCTCTACTCAACCCTGGACCGATTCTGGCCATTTCTATTTCCTCCGTCCTTCTCCTCTTACGGTGTCCTATGTCTTGCCTGTGACTACATTTGATCATGGGTACATGGGTCCTGAATCTATGACGTTAGGAAGGTGGGTCCCGGATGGAAATCTTTCCCCGAGTTTTGAGGGAGTGTGCTTAGTGCTGAACCTCACCCCTCGTCAATCATATTTCTCTATGTCTCCAATACAAGCCTTTCCCAGTGTTGACTTGGAAGCACGCACATGTCCAACCCTAATATGCCGAAAAAAGGAAGCTGCCTATGATCTTCTAAACACGCCCTATCAGCTCTCACTTTTACTCTATCTAAGATCTTAAAACCCTTCTCAACTCCACATCTAGATTCATCTGGAATCCCATCCCTTCTTTCCGATCATCAGTACGGCTCTCGGCGCTCGAGGTCTACTGGCGATATACTTTCCTATCTAACCAATTTATGGTTTTCCGCTCTTAGGAGCTACCGGGGAGATGGTTGCTTGGTGGCGCTGACTATTCCAAAGCATCTGACCGGTGTTGGCAACCTGTCGCGTCTAAAAGCTCCCTTTTGGGTTTCCTCCTTCTCTTTGCTAACTTATGTATAGCTTTCTTTGCAAGTCGCTAATAAATCGCTGTTGTTGATAGGCGACTTCTTTTCTGTCAATATGTGGTGTTCCTCAGGTCTGTCTATCCCACTTTATTCCTACCTTTCATTATGATCTTCTCACCTGCACATCTAACTCTATCCACTCATATGCCGATCTTTTGACCTTTCCTTGTTCAACTCACTTCTATTCTGCTCCCTCTTTTACTTCTAGAATAGGGTGCCTCTCTTCTTAATCTTTCCGATTCCTATTCTCGCTGATTCTGGATTAGAATTTCCGGGTGGGGTCGCTGAACCTTGTTAAATTCAATTCTTTAAAACCAACTTCCTACAAATCCTCCCTCTCTAAAACACCTTCTAATTTCCCTATCTCTTTCGACAGTTTCCTCGTCTCTCATGTTGACTCACAAACGGACGATGTGCCTAAACAATAAACAAAAAAAGGTCTTGGAAACCTCACACTCCACAACGGTTGCTAGGGCGGCCTCAAAAGAATGAAGTTAGTTCTGTTTAGACCGGCGAAGACCTTTTTTCTCTTTCTCAGTACTCTGCTGATATACAAAAGTCTCATCCGCCCTTGTAGTGAAGTACTGTTCTCATATCTGGAGAGGGGGTGGGGCTCTGGCTTCACCCGGCTTTTGGACAGGGTCAAGTCAAAAGCCAAAAGACTTATAAACCGTTCTGTACTTTCCGATTCACTTGCCCTCTATCTTTGCGGCGCGATGTTGGTGCTTTATCTCTTTTCTAGTAGGTAACCGCATGGCAGGCTGTCCAGGGAACTTGCCACTTCGCGTCAACACCTTTACGACGCCCTCGTAAGCAAAAAGGGTGCAGTGTCTGCGCACGATTTTGTGTAGATATTGGTAATCGCTGCGGCCTGCGGTGCTTCCTTCTTTCAAACTCCCTCCGTCTATTCTGTGGAATATCTTCCATCTTCTGTATTTCCTACAGAATTTAATCTCTCTCACTTTAAATCCTGCGTCGTGCTCATATGCGTAATTTGCCTAGAGGGTGAACTTTTGTGTTACAACTACCCCCTCCTTGAATAGGGCTCTACACGTGAGTGGTGGTGAGAAATGAAAAAAAAATCACGATTTTGAAATATTTGCATCCGCAATGATTAAATGCGGATGTTGCGGATGCAATAAAATATGAATTATTAATTTATTTCTATTTTTGATTATTTTTTTTGAAAGAGAGAATAACAAATTATCTTCAATATATATTTTATATATAATTTATATATATGAATATATTAAATATTATATTATATATATATATATAATAATATATATCTTATATATATATAATATATATATATATTAAATATGATATATATATAATATAATATATATATATATATATATATATTACATATATATATAATATATTATATAATATAGGCTAATATATAATTAGTATATTATATTAAATAAATATATATGATATATAATATTATATCATATATAATAATATTATTATATTATAATGTGAGAAAACTTAAACGGGAAAGCACTTGCCTTCTATTCCCTGACGTGTAATCCCACCAACCTCTACCCTTACTTCCATATAATTATATATATATATATAAATATATCAGTATTTAGTATATATATACTATATAATATATAATATAATAGTATAATATATATATATTATATATTATATATACACTGTTGAGTCCATTCAGCCCATTACCAACACCATATTTCACTAACCCTTCCACGTAGAGTCCCTATTGATCCTGTCATACGACTGTTTCAAGTCCATAAAACCTAAATACAATTTATTCTTCTTCACTGTCATTTTGTCGATCGTTTATTTCAATTTGTAGATTTGAACTCCACAAATTCTACCACTTCTTAGCCAATCAGTTCCTCGGTCACTCGAAGTAACTCTTTCAACCAAAATACCAGCATAAATCTTCTATAAAACACTCGATAAACTAATTCCCCTGTAGTTCCTACAGTTCCCCTTATCTCCCTTACACTTATATAAAGGTACAATTACAGCTGTCCTCCAATCCTTCGGAATTATAACCTTCATAAACTCATTGTCACAGAATTTCCATATTCAGTCAATCATTTCACCAGACATTCCATCTATACCTGCGGATTTGCCATTCAACTTTCTCATTCTCCCTATTCCTCCAAACTTCTAATTACCTCATCCCAAAATACCTATTTCTTCCTACACAATCAAAGCCACACACATTTCCTATCACCTCTTCATTACTACCAATATTATGCAGATTTTCGAAGTGTTTCCTCCACACTCCCTTTTCACCCATTCATTAGTCACGAAAGTACCATCCCTATACATCATTCTATAAAGATTCCCTTTCCCTTTATTCTCTTTCTTAACCTTTCGTAGTTCCTTACAGAAGAGCTTCCTATTCAATTGCAAGTTCCCGTTCATAGTCCTTCCAAACTGTTCATTTACCTCTTTTTTTTCCTCATACGTATGCATCTTTTAGTCTTCTTTTTTTTCTTCCTTATATATTTCTACACCCCTCTTTCGCGACCTCATCATTGGCTTTTGGCACATTCAACAACTTCTCTTTTTAACTTTTAATCGCTTGCTTCACATTTTCATTCAACCACTGACTATTAACATTCTTGCTTCCTGCTTTAGCTCATCCGCATACTTCTCTTGTACTACTATCAAAGGCTTCCTTCATTTACGTCCAGATTTTTTCAGTTTCATCTTGTTCACATTCAACTGATTTATTTGCAAGTGCTCTCAAATATTTTTCCTTATAACCTTGTTCACTTAACTTCTCACTCTTAATTCTTCCCACTTCCTTTCTTATCTCATTCCTCTCTATCCAAATATTGAATTGAATTTTACATAAAACAACAATGATCTGATATTCCTATCCCCATCCCCATCACATACTTCAACATCTCCTTCTTCAGCAACACAAAATCAATCATACTTTTCACTTCGATAACATTTCTTCCTACCCCAGCTCTCGTATACTCATAATTTCATAAATACTCTTGTTTCTGAAGAATGTCTTACTTACACACACATACCCCTCTCCTCACAGAAATCAATCACCTTCCGATCATTCTCATCTTCTCCATCAACCCCAAAGTCAAGAGGTATACCATCCGTTCTTCAATCACCTATCCAAATCATTTAAGTCGCTCAACACAATCAATCTGAAGCCCCTACTCACTCCATCCAAAACAGCATTCAGATTATCTCAGAAAATCAGTCTCCTCAACATCACTCTCAGGTGGACCATATGTTATTACCACACTTACTTTCCTTCTCAAACTTAAATTTAACAATTAGAACTCTAGTACAAGCACAATCAAAATTAAACATAGCTTTGTGCCACAGGTCACTCATCAGTATCGCAACTCCTTCTCTTTCCCCCCTAATTCTTCCGCACTCAAGCACACACATTTCAATCCACATCACCAGCCTTCATCACTTCCTTTCATCTTTGTTGCAGTCACAGCAAGCCAATCAAATATACTCTTTCTAAACACATCCATCACTTTTCTCCTCTTTCCCCCCCCCATTTATTCCTCTAAAATTCCATGTACCCAAACGATTCATACAATTCCGCCGGAAGATATAAGGTCACATACGACGATCAAGACCAGATCAGAAGCATACATAAGCAGTCCTAGGGTCTAAATAAGTGGTAGCGGAACCTCAAGAGAACTATAACTGTCCCTTTAGTAGCCTCCTACGACACGCAGAACATACGTTGTGGGAATTTTTTTCTCCCCAAAACACAGGGATATATGAAAACAAGGTGTTGTCTGTAATAACAATAGTGTTTTATAGTCTGTATGTGATACGGGGAGTCTACTCCTGTCTAAGAAGATTGTGAACATGAGCGCAAGAGGGGCAAATCATTGGGCACTAACTAGTGTGCCATGGGATGAGCCTTAAAGCTCAAAGGCTAAATGGGAGGTAATCTCTCTCTCTCTCTCTCTCTCTCTCTCTCTCTATATATATATATATATATATATATATATATATATATATAATATATATATATATATATTATATATATATATATATATATATATATATATATATATATAAATATACTATATTAACCTATATTGGCTTAAATTAGGAATGACATCCCATCCGCTGGATTTAAAATTTGACCATTCCGAACATCACTAACGTGATTTTATTATTATATATATATATATATATATATAGTATTATATATAATATATATATACTATATATATTACTATATATATATATATATATATATGTTCTTTGCCTGTGATTACATTTTGATCGGGTGCAGGGCTCCTGAGATCTATGAACGTTAGGAAGGCGGGTTGGCCCGGATGGCATTCCTCACCGAGTTTTGAGGGAGGGAATGTGCTTACGTGCTGAACCCGCCCCTCGTTCAACTATATTCGTTCTATGTCTCAATACTAGCACTTTCCCTCAGTGTTGGAAGCACGAACATGTTCCAACCTATTCCGAAAAAAGGAAGCCGCTCTGATCCTTCTAAACTATCGCCCTATAGCTCTCACTTGTTTCTATCTAAGATCTTTGAAGCCTTCTCAACTCTCACTTCTTAGACCATTCTGGAATCTCATTCTCTTCTTTTCCGATCGCAGTATGGCTTTCGGCGTTCTAGGTCTCTGGCGATATACTTTCCTATCTAACCGATTTATGGTTTTCCGCTCTTAGGAACTACGGGGAGACTTGCGTGTGGCCTGACATATCCAAAGCATTTGACCGGTTATGCACGCGTCACTGCTCTCAAGCTCCTTCCTTTGGGTTTCCTCCTTTCTCTTGGCTTACTTATGTCTAGCTTTCTTTCAAGTCGCTCAAATATCGGCTGTTGTTGATGGAGCGACTTTTTCTTTCTTTTCTTTTAATAGTGTGTTCCTCAGGGTTATGTCTTAGTCCTACTTTATTCCTACTTTGCATTAATGATCTTATCTCACCTGCACATCTAACCTATCCACTTGCATATGCCGATGACTCGACCCCTTCATTCTTCAACTCATTTAATTCTGCTCCCTCTTTTACTTCTAAAATTGCCTCTCGTTTTCAATCCTTTCCCGATTCTTATTCTCGCTGATCTGGATAGAATTTTCCGGTGGGGTCGTCTCAACCTCGTGAAATTT
>JABUQX010095675.1:30000-37500 GCA_015478945.1 Trachelipus rathkii
CCTGTAGTTCTGCTTTCGAGTTTATACACCATACCCTTATAAACTATTCCTTCGCTGCCTTCGACCTTTCCTTACTTGCTGGAAATATTATCTCCTTCAGCCTGTGCCGAAAAAAAGTGGACACCTCCCAACCCTCAAATTACCTTAACATCTCTTTAACTTCTGTTCTTTCTAAGGTTTCCTAATCTATCCTTAACAGGAAGATTCGGAAAATATCCCAATTCTTCTAATCTTATCTCTGATCGTCAGAATGGTTTTCGTAAGATACGCTTCTTCTTTATCTTCTTTATCTTCTTTATCTTCTTTATCTTCTTTGTCTTCTTTGTCTTCTTTATCTTTTTTATCTTCTTTATCTTCTTTATCTTCCTTATCTTTTTTTATCTTCTTTATCTTTTTTATCTTCTTTATTTTCTTTATCTTCCTTATCTTTTTTGTCTTCTTCATCTTTTTAATCTTCTTTATCTTCTTTATCTTCTTTATCTTCTTTATCTTCTTTATCTTCTTTGTCTTCTTCATCTTTTTAATCTTCTTTATCTTCTTTATCTTCCTTATCTTTTTTGTCTTCTTCATCTTTTTAATCTTCTTTATCTTCTTTATCTTCTTTATCTTCTTTATCTTCTTTATCTTCTTTGTCTTCTTCATCTTTTTAATCTTCTTTATCTTCTTTATCTTCCTTATCTTTTTTATCTTCTTTATCTTTTTATCTTCTTTATCTTCTTTATCTTCTTTATCTTCTTTATCTTCTTTGTCTTCTTCATCTTTTTAATCTTCTTTATCTTCTTTATCTTCCTTATCTTTTTTATCTTCTTTATCTTTTTATCTTCTTTATCTTCTTTATCTTCTTTATCTTCTTTATCTTCTTTATCTTCTCTCTGATTGTTGGTCCCCTGCCGTTCGGCATTTCGGTGAATCTTTCGATGCGGAGCTAGACACATCGAAAGCCTTCGATAAAGTCGGGCACAAAGTTTTGATTTCTAAACTTCCTTTTTTAGGTATCTATCCATCTCACTGTGAGCTTCTCTCTCTGATTTCCTTTCCGGTCGTACAATAGCAACTTTTGTAGACGGCCACCGTTCATCCTTTAAATCTATAAATGGTGGTGTTCCTCAAGGTTCTGTCCTATCTTCAACTTCTTGATATGCTTTTCATTAATGATCTTCTCTCTCTATTGCTTCTTGACCTGTCTACTCATATGCTGAGGAGGACTCTCATTCTTCATTACTCCTTCATTACTCTTTCATTACTCCTTTCATTTTGAATCACTATATACTCCCAACAGCAATTTGCTAACGCTAGAAAAGCAACTTTGGATCAACCAACCTCTAATCTGGTCATTAAGAACATGGTTGTTTGCAATGACTCAAACACTCAGTTCCTTCATCTTACTACTAGTCATAATCTTCCACATAACTATAACATCTTCTTTGAAAACACCCAATTCAAACCATTTTCTGCCCTTAATACTCTTGGTGATTATTATTTATTTCATCTTAATTTAAAGGATCGAAATAAGTTTCTAAAAGGCTGGGTGTTCGAAAGCCCCCTTCCGAATTTCCTCCCGCCACCCCAGTTGCTTCCTCTTTATAGGGGTGTTGTTCACCTATGGTATGGAGAATGCCTCACACATATGGGGTGGCTTGACTCATACAGTTCTCCTTAAAAGATGGAGTCTAGGGCTTTTCGTCTTATCAACTCTCCTGCTTTCTCTCTCTCTCTCTCTCTCTCTCTCTCTCTCTCTCTCTCTCTCTCTCTCTCTCTCTCTCTCTCTCTCTCTCTCTCTCTCTCTCTCTCTCTCTCTCTCTCTCTCTCTCTCCACTCTCTCTTCATCCGTCGAGTTGTTGCGTGACTCTCTTTGTTCCCTCACTATTACAATTGACAAGTTTATTTTGAACTCTCCAGTCGCATAACTCTTCCATTGAGGAGGCCTCGTGCGACACTCCTTTCTACACATTCTTATCCTTTTTCTATCAAACTCTCTTACCCCAGACTTAGCCACTAAGCTCATTCTTACATGTTCTCCACTGGTAAAGTCTAGAGCACACTCCATCTATCTATTTTCCCAACTACCTTTGATTTGCATACTTCTAAACGCCGTGTATGGGGCATATCAGCCTTTAAATTGGCTTTGGCTTGGGAACTTCACTCATCTCTGGTGGAGTTTAGTAGGCCTCCGACGGCCTTTGTCAGTCAGAGAAGACATTAATATATATATATATATATATACATACATTATATATACACAAAGGTATATACGCCGATTTATATATATAGATATTTAAATATATATTTATTTATTATATATATATTAATATATATATATATCTATATATATATATATATATATATATATATACAATACATACATACACCACTATTTACGGCAGAGGAGTGTACTCATTTTCATGTCTGAGTAAGACGTAGCTAAGCCCAAGGAGAGAGTAGCCCAACTTTCTCCAGTCCGACCAATTATGAACCTGGATCTCTCGCTTTGCTGGGTGATTGCTCTTTCATTGAGCTACTGGGTAGAGGATAGTGGAGATTTCCTGTTTCTGGTTGCCACGCGAAGATTCCTGTTCGTATGTTCAAACAGTGTCCACACAGTCAACATTCACTTGCCAGAGACTAAAGTGAGGAATATTTTTCACAATTAATTCCAAAGTATGCCTTCAGATGTTAAATTTTTCAAAAAGAATAATCCAAAATTATGAATTATCTACTTCTATAAATACAACTTAAGGGGAGACTTCATAACTAGACCCCCTACTTTTTGAAAGCAAAATCAAAATTTTCACAATTTTTTTTTATTACCTAAATTAGTAGAAAAATTCCTCCTGAACATCATGGTGTAATTAATTTTTAAAAATTCTAAATAGTTTTTTAGATACAGAAATTTATTTAGAGAGGTGTCGAACTAAAAAATTTCCAATTTCCAGTCAAAATGCAATTCCAGGTTTAGGATCAAAAAATGTTTTATTTATAATTATAGAAAATCTAAATTTTTTTTCATATTCTCACCCTTTAGCTCATTCTTCGGATTTTACTGGGTCAAATAAATGGAGCCGGAGCCGGAACCGGAGCCGGAGCCGTATCCGGAGCCGGAGCCTGGGTATATTTTTTTTTCATGAAATAATTTTTTTAGATGAAAAAATTTATTGGCAGAAGATGTACTGAAACAATTTTCAAATAGTACAGAATCCTTTAGTCGGATCTGGATCGCGATTCCGAAGTCAGAGCCGGAATTCGAAGTCGGAGGCCGGACCGGAGTATTTTTTTTTCGAAGAATATTTTTTTTTAGAGATCTGCTGAACAATTTCAAATTAGTGCAGAAACCTTATTCGGATCCGGAGCTAAAGCCAAAGTTGGAGCTGGAGCCGAAGCCGAGCCGGAGCCGGAGCGGAGCCGGTTTTGGGTATGATTTTTTTTTCTAAAAATATATTTTTAGATAAAAAAATTTAAATGCCAGAAGAGAAGCTGAACAATTTTCAAATAGTACAGAAAAATTAGTCAGATCCGGTGGGAGGCCCGTACAGAGGTCATGAATTTTGTTCAAAAAATAATTTTTTTGGTGAAAAAATTATTGCCAGAAGACGTACTGAACAATTTTCAAAGAGTGTAGAATTCTTAGTCGGATCCGGCATCCGGAGTCGGAGCGGGAGTCGAAGTTGGAGCCGAAGTCAGAGCCGGTGCCGTAGTTGATTTTTTTTCAAAACATTACTTTTTTTATGGTCGAAAAATTTTGCCAAAAAGAAGTGTCTGAACCAATTTTCAAATAGTGCAGAACCTTAGTCGGATCCGGATCCGGAGCGGAAGCCGGATTCTGGGTAATAAATTTTTTAAGAAAATTTTTTTTTTAGAGAAAAATTTGTTGCCAAGAAGACGGGCTGAACAGGTTTCAAATAGGTAGAATCCTTAGTCGGATCCGGATCCGGATCGGAGCCGGAGTCGAAGGCGGAGCCGGACAGAACCGGTGCAATAGTATAAATTTTTTTCAGAGGAATATTTTTTTAGAATCAAAAATTTCTTGCCAGAAGTCGTGCTAAACAATTTTTCAATAGTGCAGTAAGCCTTAGTCGATCCGGAGCCGAAAGTTGAAGTCGAGCCGGAGCCGGAAGCCGGAGCGGAACCTGGGTATGAATTTTTTCAAAAAATTATATTTTTTAGGTGAAAAAATTTAATGCCAGAAGACGCACTGAACAATTGTCAATAGGGCAGAAAACTTAGTCAGGTCCGGATCGGATCCAGATCCGGATTCGGAGACGGATCCTGGGTATAAATTTTTTCCAAGAAATAATTTTCTTAGAAGATGAAAAATTATTGCCAGAAGACTTGCGAACAATTTTCAAAATAGTGCAGAAACCTTAATCGGATCCAGATTTGGAGTCGGAGCCGGAGCCGGGATTCAAAGTCGGAGATGAGTCGGAAGCCAGAGTATGATTTTTTCGAAAAAAAATATTTTTTTTAGCAAAAACATAATGTTTGCAGTAGATAGACGTGCTGAACAAATTTTCAAATAGTTCGAAAACCTTAGTCGGATCCGGATTCGGGAGCCGGAGCCGGATTATAATTGAATATTTTAATTAAAATATTTTTATTGGTGAAAAACTTTATTGCCAGAAGACGTATGAATAATTTTCAAATAGTTCAGAAACTTTAGTCAGAATCCGGATCCGAAAGTGAAGTCGGAGCCGGATGGAGTAGGTGCCCGAGCTGGAGTCTGGAGCCGGAGCCGAGCCGGGAGCCTGGGTATGATTTTTTCAAAAAATATTTTTTTAGGTGAAAAATTTAATGTCCAGAAAACTTACTGAACAAATTTCAAATAGTGTCAGAAACCTTAGTCTGGTCCGGATCCGGCATCCAGATTCGGAGCCTTATCCTTGGTATAAATTTTTCAAGAGATAATTTTCTTAGCTGAATAATTTATTCAAGAAGACTTGCTGAACAATTTCAAATATACAGAATCTTAATCGGATCCGGATTCGGAGTCTGGAAGCCGGAGTCGAGTCGGAAGCCGGCAGTATTTGATTTTTTTCGACAAAATATTTTTTTTGTGAAAAATTTATTGATAGAAGAAGTGCTGAAACAATTTTTCAAATTAGCGCAGAAAACCTTAGTTCAGATCGAAGGCGAAGCCGAAACTCGGAGCAGAGGCCGGCTGTGTCGGAGCCGGAGCAGATCCTGGGTATTAAATTTCTTTATAAAATATCTTTTTAGGCGAAAAATGTATTGCCAGAAGACGTGTTGAACAATTTTCAATTAGTACAGAAATCTTAGTCCGATCCAGAGCCGAACCCGGAGCCGAACCCAGAGCCGAACCCGGAGCCATGTCCTGGGTATGAATTTTTTTAAAGAAATATTTTTTTTAAGTTAGAAAAATATATTGCCAGGAGATGTGCTGAACAATTTTTCAAATAGTGCAGGAACTTTGATGGATTCCGGATTCCGGGCAGGATCCGGAGTGTGATCCGGGAGTGCGGATCCGGATCTTGCTTATAATATTTTTCAATAAATATTTTTAGTTGAAAAATGTATTGCCAGAAGACTTGCTGACTAATTTTCAAATAGTTCAAAAACCTTAGTCGGATCCGGATCTGGGAGTCGAACCGGAGGCCGGAGTTAAGGCCGATCCGTTTATAAATTTTTCCAAGAAATATTTTTTTTAGATGAAAAATTTATGGCCGGAAGACGTGCTGAACAATGTTCAAATGGTGCAGAAACCTTAGTTGGATCCGGATTCTGGGTATAATTTTGTTCCTATAAAATTACTTTTTTTGGTTGAAAAAGTTTATTGCCAGAAGACGTGTTAAACAATTTCAAATAGTGCAGAAAAACATTAGTCGGATCCAGAGCCGGATCTGAGCCGTAGCCGGAGTATGAAACGGAAACGGATTCTGGGCATAAATTTTTTCAAAAAATATTTTTGTACGTGAAAAATTTATTGCCAGAAAGTACTGCACAATTCTCAAACAGTGCAGGAAACTATAGTCGGTTGGAGCCGGAGCGGAGCTGGAGCCCCGAGAAAAATAATTATATTTTTCTTTTGGGTTGTAAAAGGGGGGGAAAAATTTTTTATAATCAAAGGCTTGAATGATTCATTGAAAAAGATAATTATATATATATATATATAAATAATATATATATATATATATATATATATATATATATATATATATATATATATATATATATATATATATATATATATATTATATATATACTATTTGTTTTTAAACTCTCTATTTATTAATATATAAAATAAATATATATATATATATATATATATATATATATATATTATATATATATATATATATTAGATATATATATTATATATATATATATATATATATATATATATATATATATATATATATATATATTATATATATTATATATAATATATATATATATACGGCTAATATATATATAATTATATATATATATATAATATATATATATATATATAAATATATATATATAATATATTATATATATATATAATATATATATAGGGTATATTTAAAAATAAACAAATCTTTGTGTGGTTTATGTATTAAAATATTATATATATATATATATATATATATATATATATATATATATATATTATATATATATATATATATATATATATAATTTATATTATATATATATATATATATATATATATAATATATATATATATAATATATATGGATTGGGTTATGAAAGAATCAGAGTTGGGGTGAGTAGCAAGGGATAGTGTTAGAGTAATGGAGGTATGAAGAGATGGAGGGTGCCCCTTACCTATGATATGCTGAATGATTTAGTTTAGTGTGGCGATTCTGAAATACTTTGAGGGGAATAAGTACAGAGAGATTGGCAGGTTGTGATAAAGGAGGGTTTGAAAGTAAGCGTACATAGGTTAAGGTTATGGTTTTGAGTGAGGATAGTTCTCTGTTTAAGTTATGTTTTAGATGGTGAGCAGCTGGAACAAATGTCTGAGCTTTTATTAGATATTATGGTGGAATATGAAAGGGAACGCGATTGATGCCAGAATGTAGTTGAAAGTTGTGAATGGCGAAGAAGATGGCTGGTCCAATTAAATCCTTAGTGGATGCAAAAGGAATAAGTCTTTGAGTTGCTAGGGTCTTACATGACGGTATGCTATTACCTGTGCTAATGTATAGCTAGTGAGACTATGATCTGGTATAAGAGGTACAGATATAAAGTATAAATATAGAACTTCTGCTGGGGCTACACGGCATTTTGATGGGTTTCTCCTGGGTTACAGGAGTAACCAACCAAAGTCAAGCCACGCCGGACATGGGCACAACATGCTGTTGCGATAAACTATTGCAAATAATAAGACGATGAAATAAATTCACTCACACCAGGACTCGAACCATCGATAAACAGCGTCGCCGTTAGACAATGTACAGGAGGCTCTACCACTAGTCCGATCTGCCACTCCAGAAAAAAAGGTATCTCGGAACAGTTTCAAGTCTCCTGCTTCGATATTAC
>JABUQX010095675.1:62500-75249 GCA_015478945.1 Trachelipus rathkii
GCGAAAATCTGGTAAAATGCTAATATTTTATCCTTTATAAGCCATATTTTTGCCTTTTTGGCATTTTCTGGCAACCCTAGCACCCTGGGAAAAAAACGAAGTTTTTTTTAAAATAAAAAAAAAAAAAAAAAAAAAAAAATTAATAATTAAATATTAAATAAAAAAAATTAAATAAATAAAAAAAAAAAAAAAGTAAATGTTTAATTACCGAATATTATTTTTATTGACGTGTATATTCCCGGCCCCCGGTGTGTGGCCCCGCACCGCACGCACCGCACCGCACCGCACCGCACCGCACCGCACCACATCGCATCTCACTTAGTAACGGATAGAGTTTGCTACATGGTATCTCTCTCAAACTTGACACCCCCATAGGGGGTGACGTAACCTCGTCGTAGACGAGGTTACGTGGCCATGCACCCCATAGGGGGGGGTGCTAACCCCCAAACCTGAGATATTGACGTAGAAGGCTGAAACTTGGTATACACCCTTCATATAAGGTACCCACATCATATATGGAGTTAAATAGCCGTACACACCCCAAAGGGGGGTCTCCAGCCCCCAAACCTGAAATATTGACACAGAACGACGAAATTGGTATACACCCTTCATAATAAGGTACCCACCTCATATATCGGGGTTAAATAAGCCGTACACACGCCCCAAAGGGGGTCCGGCCCCCCAACTGAATATTAAATAGAACGATTTGAAACTGGTATACACCCTCATATAACGGTATCCATGGCTGTAGACGGAGATGAAATGACATGAGCACCCCATGGGGGGATTCTGGCCCCCAAACCTAGAATATCGACGTAGAACGATGAAACTCGGTATGTACTCTTCATATAAGCTACCCACATCATATATGGAGTTAAATAGCCGTACACACCCCAAAGGGGGTCTCCGGCCCCAAACCTGAAATATTAACAAAGAACGCGAAAACTTGGTAAATTCACGCTTCATATAAGGTACCACATCTATATGGAGTTCAATAGCCGTACAACACCAAAGGGGGGTCTCCAGCCCCCAAACCTGAAATATTGACATAGACGACGAATCTGGGGTATTAACACCCTTCATATAAGGTACTCACATCATATAGGGGTTAAATAGCCGTACACACCCAAAGGGGGTCTCCAGCCCCCAAACCTGAATATTAAACATAGAACGACGAAACTTTGTTACATCTTTCTTATGATGTATTCTTCGATACAGAAATAAAAAAAATTAAAAAAAATAAAAAAAAATAAAAAAAAAATAAAAAAAAATAAACATTTTTTATTCTTTTTAAGTTTATAACTTACAAATTTACGTTTTTACATACCCTAAAGCAGTAAATCAGTAAATCAGTAAATCAAACTGCCCTCCTCACCCCTTCCGTGATCTATTGATCTAATTGATCTATTGATCTATTTGAATCTATTGATCTAGTTGAATTCCAAGTCATAATTATTTTTACTAAAATTGGTCATGTTTACAATACACTAAAAGCAGTAAATCAGTAAATCAGTAAATCAAACCTGCCATACCACACTCTTTCGTGATCTTTGATCTATTGACTATTGATCTTATTGATTCAAGTCATATTTTTTACTTAAATTGTCATGTTTTACAATACACTAAGCAGTAAATCAGTAATCAGTAAATCAAACCACCATCCAACCACCCTCTTGTCCAGTCGTGATCTATTGATCTATTGATCTATTGATCTATTGATCTATTGATCTATTGATTCAAGTCATATTTTTTACTAAAATTGTCATGTTTTACATACACTAAAGCAGTAAATCAGTAAATCAGTTAATCAAACTGCCCTCCAGCTACCCTCTTGGCCAGTCGTGATCTATTGATCTATTGATCTATTGATCTATTGATTCAAGTCATATTTTTTAGTAAAATTGTCATGTTTTACATACACTAAATCAGTAAATAAGTAAATCAAACCACCATCCAACCACCCTCTTGTCCAGTCGTGATCTATTGATCTATTGATTTAAGTCATATTTCGAGTATCATTTTGGATAAACATAACATAAAAATAAGTTCTTTATACACTAACCAACGAATATATGCTATCGTAACAAAGTTTTACCATCAATAAAGCTAACATTATAAAACCTGAACTAGGATATTAAAATGTACAAGCGATAAAAAACTAACATACTTAACGCTCGAATAAACAGTCAACATTAACAAAGTTCCATACTTAACAACAGTAAAGTAACTAACAGTGCATACAGAACGTAGCCTGTTCACACTTTTTCAAACATATCTGTAACATATCATTGGTATTTTTACCTTAACATAGTAATATTTAACAAACATTTATCATAACCTTACCTAATTATCATACAGACCAACGAATATATGCTAATGGTACAAGTTTTCACAATCCAATAAAGCTAACAATCATCACTGAAACTGAGAATACAATGTACAACGACACAAATCTAACATACATCACGTAATGAATATCTGCTAACAATTCACAAATTCCCTACATATCAAAAGTTTAAAGTAGGTACAGGACATAAAAACCCAATGCATCCCCACTTTTCGCAACATATCAGCAACAGCTTAAAGCAGTTATTATCTAACAAAATCCCTTACAAAGTGGACCATGCTATTAAAGATACCACACATCATAAACTATGACTTACACTTACATCTCATCAAAGTGGCCACTCATATCGAATATACAATCAATTTTGAACTATGATAACGTAGACACTTGCAAAATTCTCAAGCAAACCTAACATTACTTCAGCAAAAAAAACTTTTAACATATGCGACGCTTTCTCCGACATCATCATCAGTTAACCACAGTAATAGATCTTACGAAACTTATCATTTCTCTAACAAACCAGTTTTAATTTCACATTGTCATAGTAATATTTAACAAAAACGTAACAGAAATTAAACATAGCCTAACACATCTAACACTTACAAGGGGCGTCACACTTTTTTCAAACATATCTCTAACATATTAACGTTAATCTTACATTGACACAGTAACATTTAGCAAAAATGTATCATAACCTTGTCCGATTATCATACAGACCAACGAATATATGCTAACGTAACAAAGTTTTTTACATTATCATAGTAATATTTAACAAAAATTTATCATAACCTTACCTAAATATCATAATCCCCAACAAATAATTGCAAACCAAACAAAGTTTTATCCAAACAGAACATAAAAATAACAAAGTTTTATCCAAACATAACATAAAAATAAGTTCTTTGAATAAAATATCATAGTAAAGTGTAATAGTTTACCGAATTTAAAGCAGTAAATCAGTAAATCAAACCACCCGTCCCCTCCCCGCCCCTCCCTACCCATCCCGTCCATGACCTTTTGATCTATTGATCTAATGATTCAGGTCACATATCGAGTATCATTTCGGATAAACATAATACAAAAATAAGTTCTTTATATACTATCCAACGAATATAAGCGGTTACATAAGGGCACAACCCTTTGGGTTGTGACCTTACCGCTTACACCCCCCTTCGGGGTACCCCCCGAGATGGGTCTTCATGCATCTCTCTGGGGTGATCTCCATGTAGTGGGGCTCGTCGCTGAAAATTGTTCGGTTATGTATAGTAAAGATTGAGCATATGTTGATGAGGGGCGCATTCGTGAAAGCTTTTGTATAAACATGAAAGTAACCCTAATGATAAGCCTACCGTGTAAGCCTAACTGAACATCTGTGTGTCATATAGCGTCAAACCTCGGCGAGTATGTTAGTTAGGTTCTTTGCAGGGTGTAGACAAGTTGGTTACGTTTTGTGATGCCTTGGTAGTTACTTTACTGATATTATTCAGTGTACTTTGTTAATGTTGACTGTTTATTCGTACGTAAGGTATGTTAAATTTACGGTTGTAAAAACTTTGTTATGATTATTAAAAAAATAAATAATAATAATAATAATAATAATAATAATAATAATAATAATAATAATAATAATAATAATAATAATAAAATAATAATAAAATAATAATAATAAAAATAATATAAAAATAATAATAATAATAATAATAATAATAATAATAATAATAATAATAATAATAATAATATTAACGCTGGTTAGTATATAAAGCTCATTTTTGTGCTATGTTTATCCGAAATGCTACCCACTAAATGCGACGTAAATCAAATGGTGTTATTAAAATTAAATTGATATGTTAGAGATATGCTTGAAAAAGTGTGAATAGGTTACGTTTTATACGCTGTGCTAGGTACTTTACTGTTGTTAAGTATGGAATTTGTTAATATTAGTAGTTTATTCATGCGTAAGGTGTGTTATTTTTTGTCATTGTACATTATATTCTTAGTTCTGGTAATGATATGTTAGTTTTATTAATGTGAAAACAATGTTACGTTAGCATATATTCGTTGGATAGTATATAAAGAACTTATTTTTGTAATATGTTATTGTCCGAAATAATACTCGATATGTGACCTGAAATCATTAGATCAATAGATCAAAAGGTCATGGACGGGTGGGTAGGGAGGGGTGGGGAGGGGACGGGTGGTTTGATTTACTGCTTCAAATTCGGTAAACTATTACACTTTACTATGATATTTTATTCAAAGAACTTATTTTTATGTTATAGTTTTCGAAAAACTTTGTTATTTTTTCATGTTCTGTTTTGGATAAAACTTTGGTTTGGTTTGCAATTATTTTTGGGGATTATGATATTAGGTTAAGGTTATGGATAAATTGATGTTAAATATTTCTTTGATAATGTAAAAAACTTTGTTACGTTAGCATATATTCGTTGGTCTGTATGATAATCGGACAAGCGTTATGAATTCTTTTTGCTAAAATGTTACTTGTGGTCAAGTAAGATTCAACGTTAATTGTTTGAAAAAAGTGGACGCCCCTTGTAAGTTTTAGATGTGTTTAAGGCTATGGTTTAATTTCTGTTACGTTTTTTGTTAAATATTACTATGACAATGTGAAATTAAAACAGGTTTGTTAGAGAAATGATAAGTTTCGTAAGATATTACTGTGTTAACTGATGATGATGTGTTAGAAACGTAAGCATAGGTTAAGTTTTTTTGCTGAGTAATGTTAGGTTTGCTTGAGAATTTTGCAAGTGTTTTATTCATAGTTAAAATGATGTATATTCGATAATGAGTGACACTTTGATAATGTAGTGTAAGTTCATAAGTTTATGATGTTTGGATCTTTATAATAGCATGGTCACTTTGTTAAGGGATTTTGTTAGATATACTGCTTTAGCTGTTGCCTGATATGTTGGAAAAGGTGGGGATGCAATTGAGTTTTGTAGTGTCCTGTTAACCTACTTTCTTATGACTATGTAGGTGAATATTTGGTGATGTTAAGCAGATTATTCATACGTGATGTATGTTAGATTTGTCGTTGTGCATTATATTCTTAGTCAGGTTATGATTTGTTAGCTTTATTGATGTGAAAACTTTGTTACTTAGCATATATTCGTTTGGTCTGTATAATAATTAGGTAAGGTTATGAAATAAATTTTTGTTTAATATTACTATGTTAAGGTAAAATTAACATTGATATGTTACAGATATGTTTGAAAAAGTGTGCAACAGGCTACGTTCTGTATGCACTGTTAGTTACTTTATATTGCTGTTAAGTATGGAACTTTGTTAATGTTGACTGCTTATTCGAGCATACGGTATGTTAGGTTTGTCGTTGTACATTATATTCCTAGTTCAGATTATGATATGTTTAGCTTTATTGATGTTAAAACTTTGTTCCGACCAGCATATATTCGTTGGTTAGTGTATAAAGAACTTTATTTTTTATGTTGTAATGTTTATCCAAAATGATACTCAAAATATGACTTAATCAATAGATGCAATAGATCATAGAAGGGTGGGCGGGGAGGGGAGTAGAGACTAGAGGGTAGGGTGGATGGTTTGATTTACTTATTTACTGATTTAGGGGTATGTAAAACAATTGACAATTTACTGAAAAAAATGACTTGAATTCAATAGGCTCAATAGATCAATAGATCAATAGATCACGATCTGGCCAAGGGGTGGTGGATGGTTGGTTTGAATTTACTGATTTACTGGTAATTTTACTGCTTAAGTGTTGTAAAACATGCAATTTTAGTAAAAAATATGATTTCAATCAATAGATCAATAGATCAATAGATCAAATAGATCAATTTTAGATAATAGATCATATAGTTCACGATGGACACAGAGGGTTTGTGATGAGTGGTTTGATTTCTGATTTACTGATTTACTGCTTAGGGTATGTAATAAAACATAACAATTTTAGTAAAAAATATGACTTGAATCAATAGATCAATAGATCAATAGATCACGAAAGGGTGGGAGGGCAGGTTTGATTTACTGAATTTACTGATTTACTGCTTAGTGTATGTAAATCAAAACTGACAATTTTTAGTAAAATATATGGACTTGGAATCATATAGTTCAATAAGGATCAATAGAACAATTAGATCAATAGTATCCTCGAAGGGGGTGAGGATGGGCGTTTGATTTACTGTTTTACTGATTTACTGCTTTGGTGTATGTAAAACATAACAATTTTTTAAGTTATAAACTTAAAAAGAATAAAAAATGTTTATTTTTTTATTTTTTATTTTTTTTATTTTTTTTTTTTTATTTTTTTTTTTTTTTTTTTTTTTTTTTTTTTTTTTTTTTTATCGAGGTTACATCTTAAGAAAGATGTATACCAAGTTTCGTCGTTCTATGTTAATATTTCAGGTTTGGGGGCCGGAGACCCCCTTTGGGGTGTGTACGGCTATTTAACCCCATATATGATGTGGGTACCTTATATGAATTGTGTTTTTTCGCAAGTTTTCGTTGTTTCTATGTCAATATTTTCAGGTTTGGGGGTGGTAGACCCCCCTTTGGTGTGTATTCGGCTATTTAACTCCATATATGATTGTGAGTACTTAAATGAAGGGCGTTGTATTACCAAGTTTTCGTCGTTTATTGTTAATATTTCAGGTTTGGGGGCGGAGACCCCTTGTGGGTGTGTGTTAACGGTTATTTAACTCATATATGATGTGAGTACCTTATATTAAGATTGTATTACTGAGTTTCATCGTTCTATCGTCGATATTCTAGGTTTGGGGGCCAGATCCCCCCCATGGGGTGCTCATGGTCCATTTCATCTCTTCTAAGCATGGATACCTTATATGAAGATATGAAGAGTGTATACCAAGTTTCATCGTTCTATGTTTAATTTTCAGGTTTTGGCGGGCGCCGAAGACCCCCTTTTGGGGTGTGTCGGCTATTTACCCCATATATGATGTGGGTACCTTATATGAAGGTTGTATACCAAGTTTCATCAATTCCGGTCTCGGCCTGAAGAAAAAAAAAAAGGAATAAAAAAAAATTCCGGCCGGAATTTGACATTTTTTTCCCGGTTCCGGTTCCGGCCGGAATTTTGAAAAATTCCGGCCGGACCGGAATTACTAATATTACTTGATAAACTAAAAAAAATTGCTGGAAGGGACTTTTTTTACATAACCATAGACCAATCTTTTAGCAAAAATATAATATATATATATATATTATAATATATATATATATATATATATATATATATATATATATATATATATATATATATATATATTATATATTCTATATATATATTATATATATTATACATACAGTCGTCCCTCGTAGAACGCCGTCTTATAGAACGCGATCTTGCTATAATAGTCGTCACCGCGTATAACTTTAACTCCCCTGAAAAATCATTAATTTTAAAATTTTTACCTTTGTATAAGGAGAATAAAATAGCATCAGTATTTTATCGATCCTTAATAATAATCGCATAAATTGTGCAGTATAATGTTATTTAGCAGTACAGTATATACAACATATTTTTATTGACTAATTAATTAGTAGGATATTTATTACATTACGTACAGTACTATAGATATCTTAAATTGAGCAAAAAAGTTTTTTTAAATGAAAAAATATACAATGTTTAATCCTTTAAAAATTTAGAGATAAAAATTTTTTTTTAAGTATATTTAATTGAATAGCCTAAGTACTGTAATATAAAATTTTAAAGTTAATCTAATTGCGCACAAAAATAGTTTCTTTCAAAGTGTAAATGAAGTTGAAGGTGTAAGAGATGAAGGCGATTTCCGAATCTGTAGATTGTATTTACTGATTTTTTGAGTACATCGTTATCGGTAATTGACGCTTTTGCCATTTTAGCTCACCAAATATTTTTTTTTTATTATTATTTCTTTTTTATTATTATTATTTATGCCAGAAATTTTAATTTTTAATTTTTTTGCAATTTTTTATTTTTATTTTTATCTTTTCAACATATGTGTTACAGAATTTTCATTTTATTTTTGTAATTTTGTAATTTTAATTTTTCTTTATATTATCTTTTCACCAACCGCGGTATAGCAAGATCGCGTTCTATAAGACCGCGTTCTACGAGGGACGACTGTATATATATATATATATATATATATATATATATATATATATATATAAATTTAAAATCCAAAATTAAATATATATATAGTATATATATATATATATATTGCAATGGAATACATAGTCCAATTTTTCAAACTGGCTCGTAAGCCAGTGAGTAGTTAAAGAAATAAATGACTCGTTTGAATATTTAGCTATCTGTAGTAAATGATATCTGATCAGCCTTAGATAACTTCTCGAATACTGCTGATCTCAATTTACTGTATGAAGTTGGTAACATCATTTCTCTACAAAAAAATATTTTCTACTAGAAATAAGATATTTTGGTTGAAGATGGGCAACAAGTTCTATGAGTCCCTGCTCTTCATTGATTGTGAATGGCTGGTTACTCATTGCAATAAAATTTATTTTCTGAAGAATTGCCTGTGATTTGGGGGTCATTGATATGGCAAATTTTTTGGGGGAAGAAATTTTCCTCAAGACTCACTTGTTTCACGGCTTCGATCTTTCGCTATTTTGGGGTGTCCAGTGTTCTAGAAAATACAGGATTCTCCCTTTTACTATCCAAATTTTTGACTTTCAGATATTCTCTTCGGTGATGATTTTCCATATGTTTATGAAGTGGCGTTGTATTAAATGTGTTTGGTGAACTACCTAGTTTTATTTTTTTGTGGCATATTTTACACTCTATTAAAGATTTTGTAACATTATTAATAATAAAAAAATCTTTTACGAATGATGGCATTTTAAAACAATTTTGTGAGGTTATTATTATGACAAATCTGTAATCAATTAATGAATAAAATCTTTATCAAAATATATATATATATATATATATATATATATATATGAGATACATGTATATCTAAATATATCTATATTTAATATATATATCTATTGATTTTTCTATATATATATATATATATATATATATATATATATATATATATAAGATTTTATATTGAAAGTTATATAGAATTTTTTTTTTTACATTTCTTTATAGTTAAAGGAAAGTTCATAAGAAATTCCGGTTCCGGCCGGAATTCCGGCCGGATATTTTTCTTTTGTGATTCCGCTATTCCGGTTCGGGCCGGCGAAAATTTCAAGGTTCCGGTACAAACCGCTAGTGTATTACCAAGCTTCGTCGTTTCTATGTCAATATTCAGGTATTGGGGCTGGAGACCCCCTTGGGTGTGTACGGCTCATTACTCCAATATATGAAATGTGGTACCCTTATTGAAGGTGTATTACCAAGTTTCATTCTTGCTACGTCCAATATCTCAGGTTTGGGGCTAGCACCACCCCCCCTATGGGGTTGCATGGCCACGTAACCCTTGTCTATTTGCGTAGGTTAACGTCACCTGCCCGTTCCTATGGGAGGTGTCAAGTTTTGAGAGAGATACGCATGTAGCAAACTCTATTCGTTACTAAGTGAGATGCGGTGCGGTGCGGTGCGGTGCGGTGTGGTGGGTGCGGGGCCACAACCGGGAAGCGGGAATATGCACGTCAATAAAAAACAATATTCGGTAATTAAACATTTACTTTTTTTTTTTTTTTTTTTTTAATTTTTTTTATTTAATTATTTAATTATTTAATTTTTTTTTTTTTTATTATTATTCGGAAAAAAACTTCGTTTTTTTTCCAGGGTGCTAGGGTTGCCAGAAAATGTCAAAAAGGCTAAAATATGGCTAAAAAAGGCTAAAATATTAGCATTTTACCAGATTTTCGCTAAATCTGGCACCCTTAGGCTGGTATACTCCACTACTTCTTCCCTGTATTCATAAGCTAAAATATGCTTACACGAACTGCAAGAAGAGATTTTAAAAGACGTTCACCAATAGAAAACAGTTTATTCTAACTTTGGGCAATTTTAAATAATGGCGTTCATTGATGTGGTTTACTACTACTATTAATAACAAATTCAATTATTATTTTATCATCTTCATTATTCTTTAATATCGTTGTTAATGCTATAATTTTATTATTATTATTATTATTATTATTATTATTATTATTATTATTATTATTATTATTATTATTATTATTATTATTATTATTATTATTATTATTATTATTATTATTATTATTATTATTACTTTTTATTATTATTATTTTATTATCATTATTTATTATTATTATTGATTATTATTATTAATTTATTATTATTATTATTATTATTATTATTATTATTATTATTATCATTATTATTATTATTATTATTGTAAATTATTGTTATTATTATTCGTGTAAATTATTATTGTTATTGTAAATTATTATTATTAATGTAAATTATTATTAGTATTGTAAATTATTATTATTATTGTAAATACTTATTATTACTGTAAATTATTTTTATTACTAATACCATTTATTATTACTACACTATTATTATTTTTATTATAATTATAATTATAATTATAATTATAATTATAATTATAATTATAATTATAATTATAATTGTAATTGTAATTGTATTTGTATTTGTATTTGTATTTGTATTTGTATTTGTAATTTGTAATTGTAATTGTAATTGTAATTGTAATTGTAATTGTAATTATAATTATAGATATAGATATAGATATAGATATAGATATAGATATAGATATAGATATAGATATAGATATAGATATTGTTATTGTTATTGTTATTGTTATTATTATTATTATTATTATTATTATTATTATTATTATTATTATTAGTTATTATTATTAATTATTTATTATTAATTCTTATTATATTATTATTACTTATTATTATTATTCTATTATTATTTACTACTATTACTTATTATTATTATTATATATTATTATATTGATTATTATTTATTATTATTATTATTATTATTATTATTATTATTATTATTATTATTATTATTATTATTATTATTATTATTATTATTATTATTATTATTATTATTATTATTATTATTATTATTATTATTTTTTTTATTATATTATTATTATTATTATTATTATTATTATTATTATATTATTATTATTATTATTATTATTATTATTATTATTATTATTATTATTATTATTATTATTTTTATTATTATTATTATTGAAAACTCAATATCAGCATTTATTATTATTATTATTATTATTATTATTATTATTATTATTATTATTATTATTATTATTATTATTATTATTATTATTATTATTATTATTATTATTATTATTCTATTATTTATTTATTTATTAATTATTATTTTATTATTATTATTATTGTTATTATTATTATTATTAATTATTTATTATTTATTATTATTATTAGTTCAAGTTTTGTCAATTATAATCAAATTATGACGAGGAATAATAGTATTGATTATTATTATTATTTTTATTATTATTATTTTTATTATTATTATTGAAAACTCAATATCAGCATTTATTTTAAAATATGATTTTGTTGCTTTTTCAAGCCTCCTGAAAATATTTCTTTCTACTGAAAAAATTTTCTATAATATTTTCCTAGAATAAAATAAAACTACTAATTTTATTAAAAGACCAAGCTTTCGTCCATTTACTTCGGACATTTTCAAGGAATAATTTTTATTTTCTAGATTTTAACTATTTTGACAATATAAATATTCAATAAATTAATAAAAAAATAAATAAATAAAATTAATATTTTAAAAAGTTCCAAAAGTTAATGTACGTTAACATTTCTGTTATTTAAAGATGATTAAATAATTAAATATTTCATTATATTTTATATTTATCATTGGTTTGTGTTTCCTTAAAAGCAAAGATTCCACGAGGAGCAATTCAAATAAATCATTTTTTCCTGTTATGATGGAGAACCTTTTTTTATGTTGTTATTGGGATTTTTGTGGTGTTCTTTAAAATGTTGAAATACTTTACTCGGCTTATACTTATGTTGTGACATTTTCATGTTGAGAGTATTCGTTGTGTATCCGATATAAGCGGAGTTACATCCACTTCCAGAGCATTGAAATCGGAACACAACGTTACAACTCTCACCATCCGAAAAAACTTCACGAGTAGAAAAGCACATGCTCTGTTTCAATGGCTTATAGCAAGATCTTTATGTAATGCTTCTTCCCGTCTTTTGCTTTAATAATTAATATGCTCCTTTAAAATTAAATTTAATTTCTTTTCTTCTTTTTTTTCTGACAAATATATTCAATTTTATAGTATACTGTGAGGTTATCGTTTTCCTTTTCATTAATGGTATTGGCAAATAAATTATTCAAAGAGTTCTTTAGAGTTTTGTCTATAATATACTGGGGAAGTTATTGATTATTAGATTCTGTTATTCTTTTAAT
>JABUQX010095676.1:15000-22500 GCA_015478945.1 Trachelipus rathkii
GCATAGAGAATATAGTTGAACGATGGGCGGGGATAGCACGGAAGCACACTCCAAAACTCGGGGAGGAATGCCATCCGTGCCACCCGCCTTCCTAAGTTCGTTAGATTTCAAGGAGCCAATGGACCCGGATGCGAATGTATCCAAGTCGCCGCAAAGGCATGGACCTGAAGAGGAGAAGGAGGAGGATGAGGAATGCCCAGAATCGTCCAGGGTTGATTAGAGAAAATAGGAGGCCAAAGAGATGGGGCCTTTTCAGTTGGAGAATTAGCAACAAAACCATCACAGAGATAAGAGGAGGAAAGACAGATTTACAGAAGTTTTTAGAGTTTTTGGCAAGAGGCAGAAAGATTTGTCAGAGGAGAACCAAGGAGGTTAGCGCACTTTCGTTGATGAAAGCCCGCTTTGCTGCGTCGAAGAGTATCCTGCAACGATTTCTAGCAGGATGAAAATTAGCGAGAATGATACGAGAACGAGAATTTTTCCCGGCCCGATGCGTACTGTCTCTAGCCTAAATGGCCAGAGAAAGGCACGATCGAACCATGGATTGTGAGGAGAGAAAGATTTAGTCGAAGAAGGAATGAACCTGCTCATCTCATCAACGATTACAGCTCCACCTTATCGGCAAAAGCCGAAGCGTCACCAGAATGACAAAGCGTCCGTTCCAATTATAGGTTAGCGTAGAAGCAACGCAAGGTCCCCAAATCGGCCCGATCAAAGTGCCAGAAAAAACGAGTAGGGCAGGATTGGAGCTGTTGGAGCGAAAGTATTAAAATTCAGAGATATCAGGTTGTGGTCAGATTATCGATAGGAGCGAAAGTGGTGTATTTAAGAAGAGAAGGACTATGGTGAAACATAGGTCAAGTGTTTCAAGAATTGTGGGACGATTCGGAATGTGTGTGGGTTCTTTCAATTAGTTGCTGCCAGATCGTTGAGAATAGCTGAATGTTCGGCCCTCCTCCCACGCTAAATCGGTATGAGAGGACCCAACCATTCAGTGTTGTGTACATTGAAGTCCCTTAATAGAGACCTCAGTATTTGGATGAGAAGATATAACAAGTCCGTGAGACAGTAGTAACGATATTCAAAAAAGGCGTGAAAATCTGTTCTGTAGGAGAACAGAGCAGAAGGACAAGATAATTGTTAGTAGAAGGAAAGAAAGATTTTAAGCCGCACAGAACATCGAAGTTAGGAGATTTGAGATTCTCGCGACGTGTTGACAGGAGTGTTTATGTTTACATAGCCACATACTCCACCCTCAGACGGAAGTTATGAAATAAGTTATAGTTGAATACATTACGAGTTAGAGAGTGAATTCTTAGCCATCTGTGTCTCAGACAGAGCAAAATGTTAGGGTTAGTTAGAGAGTGGTATTCACGGAATGCCAGAATTAGAGTTTAACCGCCGGATGTAGTAAAATCTATAGAAGCCGCGCCTTGTGCAAAACTGCCATTACACACGCACACACAACCACAGACCAAACCAAAAACAACAAAGACAAACAGACAAAAAAAAAAGGTTTAAAATTATTCACAACTAAAAACCGTAAATGTTAAAACGATAAAACCGTGTTTATAATAAATATGTAAAATAACTGAAAAAAATTTAATCAGTTTAAAACCCGCTTCACACACTCGCGCACACCCACAAATTTACGAAAAAAAAAAAATTACAATTATTCAACATAAAACTGTTATGTGTAAATTAAAATAATAATTGACTAAAAACGTAGGTGCTGTGTTAAAACCCGTTTAAAATAAATAAAAAAAATAGAAACACTAAAAACTAGTTAAAAAAGACTAAGAAAAAAAAAAATACCCTAGTACTATCTAAACTACGTATTACACAATCCTAAAAACTAACTATTATCTAACATAACTAGCTATCTAACATAACTAAAAAGTTTCAAAGTTAAAAATTAAAAAGGATATCTTATCTTTTAAAAGGATGAACAAACTCTTCAAATATTAAAACCATAGAAGTTAAAAACAATTAAAACCGGAGACGTTCAATGTACAAATTACACTTAGAGGCAAAATAACTAAAACATTACAAACACACTCAAATTATCGGAGCTCCATTTAAGCACAACCTATCACCACACAGTCTAATCACACTCTGATTATATTTAGTTGAAATGTGGCATCGATGGGTAGAAAATGAATTCCCAAGAGCTCGAAACAAGAATCATGTTCATAAACATGTTTAAAGTTTTACAAATATAGTATATATATATATATTATATATTATAAATATATATTATATATAATATATATATATATATATATATATTATATATATCTAATATATATATATATATTTATATATATAATGTATATATATTATATATAATATATTTATATATATATATTAATGCATTCTCAACAAATCATATAAAATCAGAGAAATTTTTTTTTGCCTTTCAGTACTCTTCGCATTAAAAAATTGAAGAAATCATATCAGACATAAGTAGTAGGAGTGTTATTTTGGAGCAAAAATTTTGACCTTGCCCTTGACCTTTTCTGACCGCCAGGTTGTTTCCTGAGGGTGATTTTACCTGGCCTTGACCTTTTTTGGCGTTGCCCTTGACCGACCTTGACTTTTTTGGCAACCCTAATTTTTCTGGCAACCCTAATTTTTTTGGCAACCTTTTCGAAGAAAGGGTGCGCCAAACGGTTGCGTTAGCACCGTTGTACATACCCGGTTAATTTTTTTCGACCGTGGCAATTTTTTCCACGGTATTTTTGATATGTCTTAGGGGCTTAGCTTTTGTGATGTCTCGATCCTCGGCACCCGCAGGTGCATTTTTCGCGTTCCCGTCAGCCCGCCCGCCAGCCCTCGCGTTTTAACAGGCCGCCGCGTTCAGCCGCCCGTCGCCGTGCGCCGCGTAGGCGCATTTTTTCCGCGTTTTCTGCCTGCAGGCCACCTGAACGTTGGTTTGAATCCGCAGCCCAAATAAAAAAGGTAATCTCACTAGCCCGAACGTTGGAATGTGGAGGCGTATGTCAGCCCAGAGTATCCCGGGTTTTCCGAATCCTTCTCCAGGTGTTTAATTACTCAGAGAACCCCATTCCCTAATTGTAACGTGAACCTTGTATGTTAGGTTTCATACCTTCATCATACAATAACACCTGAAGTACATGCGCTTAATACACTGCGCTATGAGGACACCTACAATTTTCTATCTTTATGACCTGTTATACATTACACATTCTATGACTTTACAGTCATGTTACGCGCTTAAATTAATAATTGGCAACGCCAATAAAATAAAAATAAATCAATTGGCAACCCAAATAAATAAATAAAAATGGCAACACAGAATAAATAAAATAGCAACACAGATACATAAAAATGGGCAAAATACAGATAAATAAAAATGGTAATGGAAGAATAATACATAATAAATATTATTTAGCAAATATACATAACTTATAGAAACAAATAATATTTTATTTTAAGCAATAATATACATATATTATATTTTGTACACTACAATGAAATTATATTTTACTTTAAATTAACGGTCCATCATACCCCTGTGCTACAGTGCGCGCACTACCTAAACAAGATTCCGTTTATTTGAGGTGTGGCGGAACCTTTTTATTCCATTTATTAGCGTGACATTTCCTATCTTATTGGCTCGCATTTTCATATCAGGAACCCACACTTCACGGTAATGTTTTTCATTATTTACGTATGGCTGAGCGGAGTCGTCTAGATTATGGATATCTTTGTGAAGTGAAGATTCACCATCTTCTTCACTCATCATTTGAGTAACAGCTAATGCTGTTACGTCTGTATCCTTGATCATATTGTAGAAGTGATTATTGTCGTTTAAGACCATCCAATCACGATTCTTGGTCTTCTCAATATCCTTAACCATCTTATCAAAATTAATCTTGGCCATGCCTTGGAAATTAATTATGTGCTCGGTATCCTTATTCAACGTTAACCCTTTTGCTTTCAAGATGTAAGCAAAACTCGAATCATTCTTCTTTATTCGAATGGCGTATGATTTGGGACCCGTGCACACGAAACTATCAGCTATATCTCCAGGTCCTATCTCGTCAGTCAGGTTTCCTAAGAATTTTCCAGTATCAGGAATATATTCGCCTTTACGTGCTGTGAAAACACAGCTATCGGTGTCACAGTAAAGTACACGCTGCCCTAGAGAATCGAGGAGTTTATATAGTTCCACCCTAGCATAAGCTGTGGTAAAGGAAGCAACAGCAACATTTGTAGCCTTTGCTGTTTTATTAGTGAAGCCGGTATGTGTAACTTCAACTATATGTTTATCCCCCGACACAATGATATTTCTAACCTTAAGATCAGATCTCTTCATTAATTCCCAGACCTGAGCGTAACTCGTGCATACGATATCCTCATTCTGGGGAATACGCTGAGCTAGTTTTCCCCATAATGAATTGAGAAGTAATTTAGCTATATAACGCATTCCAGGATTGCTTTCAATATTGTCTGGTTCAAGTGTTACGCCCTCAATGTCTTGAATTATCGTTGAAGGTATGAAGGAATTCGGTCGGCAATCTTTATGCGTTATTCCATCGTAACCCGAAGCCTCAGTCTTGCCAATTTCAAGAATGCTTTCAACGTATTGCGAATATGTCATTTGGAAGGCGTAAATTTCCCTATTCGTGGATTTTCTTGATCTCATAGCCTTTCTCCTTTAAGCTAATTCCAATCAAGGACTGCAGTATCGCTTTTCAACATAAGTTGATTGTCCGTATGTTGCATTTGCCCTTCATAGCCGGACTCGCTGCATCGTTCTACAAAGTTGAAAAATATAGCCGATTGTCATTAACGGGCTGGGAAGGCACAGGAGTGTTAAGGGTCTTCGAGGACGGTAAATACGGAAACATACGAGAGACCAAAATAAGTGGAATTCATTTCTTGCACGAACTTTTCTATGGAAGGAAGATCCCTACCTACAAGTTTCGTGGGTGTACCTGCTGGAAAAGGTTTTGTTTTCTGGACAAAAGGATACAATGAGGTGAAGTCTAGATACTTCAATTGAACGCCTTCGGTAGGGGGGTAGTAATACACGAAGGGCTCTGTACGCCCACCGTACAAAGCTTCACCTACCTCTAGTTTCGCATTTGCAAGTTCATTACCAATTGACTGCACGTATCGACCTAACTTCTCAGTTCGTGTTTCATCATTGTTGTTTACAACAGTGACCTCACACTCTTTTTTCATCTTCGCCCATTCGCATTCCCATATTCTAATTACTTCATAACCTTGCGCCTTATAATCCGATTCTTGCCTCATGGTCGTACTGTACCTATCAAGACTTGATTTGCCATAGAGTTTTTCTAAACCTTTCTTACATGCTTGATGACCATGAAATACACAACCGTGGAAGAGTAAGACAATCTTCTTCATGACTGTACCAGATGGAGGAGGGGGACGTCTCTCATTCAGTTCTATCGTTTGTTCATTAACGTTGAGTTGACGGGACGTTAAGAACTCGTTAATGTCAAGGGGCACGTAGTCTTCAGCTGGAATTTCAACGTACCCGTCAGGCTTTAGGTACCTGTTTTTGATTTTAAATTTACGTTCGCCGCCATTCCTTGCATGTTCGATTCGATGACCCTTATACATCTCCATGAACGTAAGCCATTTCACACCATCATACGAATAGTTTGATTCATCAGTACGTCCTATATGGGCCAATGTATTTTTAGGCATAAAGTGCATTTTATATACCATGAATGATAATGCAGCAATGGTAGAACAATCAAGTAAGCAGTCGACTTTATGATCCTTAAGGAAGATCCCCCTGAATTTCTCGAAGGATTGACGAAGAATATTAACATCCTGTTCACAATAAGAAATACACTCCTTCATGATATCGTAGTCCTTATTGTTAAATGTTTGATACCAGCGTTCAAAATCAGCCTTTTCACTGTCGGACATACGATGTGTCTCAAAGGTTTCCTTATCCGGAATTTTTCCCTTGTAATTTATATTCTCAAGGGTAAGAAAGCGGTAAGGAAAGCAATCCCTTTAGAACTCACCTGTAATCCATTGCACTTAGGGAGTTTTTTTCAAGGCACAGGGCATAAACATTAACGTGTCCTTAAAATGGATATTGTGGTTAGCGGTCATAGTTATAATTTTGGTTCCACGTTTCACCGGATTGGAGGATATGGAATGGACGGTAGGTCGGGCAAGCAGCTTGCTGTAAACAAACTGATTGTCGAACTTACCGCCGTTATGAGCCGCAACTAGTATGTTTGACTTCTTGTGTTTTTCGGCAAATCTGAATATATAATTGAGAAATAGATCGACGGGACACTTCTCATACTCTTCTGTTGCTTCCAGATTCAATTTGAATATTGCAGTTCGAGCCGTTCCGCAAGTCTCACATGGTGATGAATTGTCTATTTCCTCCTCTCCGCAGTCATTGCATACTAACATACTCACTAGAATATAGGGGAGCATATCTGTTTTCATGCGTCCTCCTTCCTCTTCCGAATTATGATTATAGGTTTCGATATCATAATAGAAGGTAAATGTTTTCTTACGTTTTGCGAAAGCATCATCTGTTGGAACCTTGATTTTCTTCATGAAACATTGGTGATTATCGCCTTCTATTCCATACTTCTCATCGCACATTCCACATTTAATATGCATGCAGTCATGTTGGTGTTTACCCTGTTTATCAGCTACTATCTCATTATCGCACAAGGTACATACTTTAAGGTACTTGCAGGTGAGGTCTTCATGTAATTTAAGACATTCCGCATTATAGAAATCCCTATTGCAATCATCCAATGTAAAAGCGTAGATATATGCTCTTTTTCCTTTCATTTATAAGTTAAGGCATTGCCGCATCTGTATTCAGTACACTCGTTTTGTAAATGATTAATTAAATGGTCGGTGAAACTATAACACTGATGACAAAAAACAGGGCCCAATATATTCCTAGGTTCTACACTACCTAAAGCTATCTTGATTGAATCTCCGGGGAAAGGATAATAATAATGGGTTTCCTCGGAATCATACCCTATTACAAAAAGAGGTAAGTCCCTATTCTGTTCGTGAGGCTTAAACACTATCTCGAGTTTACCGTTCTCGTCTTTAGTAAAAACAAAGATCCTACATTTAAGTGTTTCCTCTATTACGGCAAAATCATTTGCCTTTAAGGGTTCTTCATAAGTCAGACCGCAACGAGTTGCAATCTCACCACCTATTTTATGTAGATTCTTAGGCGTAAAATTTTTTATTTTAGGTGCAGATTGGCCTGGTTTTTTAGGTACATAAGTATGGAGCTTATAGCATGCAGCTATTGCCCTGAACCCACATCCTACACTGTATCTTTCTTCCCTATCATCGTTATTTATACCTAACTGCACTGTGTTCATGTGGGGGTGTATAAAGTTCACAGAGGAAGGGTCAATGGGCCCATTACCCTCTGGATTATGACATATCTGGACATCTACAACAAAATCGTCCAACATGGCTTGGTCACCAGACTGA
>JABUQX010095676.1:27500-33596 GCA_015478945.1 Trachelipus rathkii
TTGTGGACTAACTTATGAAGAACCCTTAAAGGCAAATGATTTTGCCGTAATAGAGGAAACACTTAAATGTAGGATCTTTGTTTTTACTAAAGACGAGAACGGTAAACTCGAGATAGTGTTTAAGCCTCACGAACAGAATAGGGACTTACCTCTTAATAAAGGAAGAAGTGAGGCATATAGGATAATTATTATTATCTTTCCCCGTTCCCCCAATTTCAATTTTCTTAAGGAAGTGTAGAACCTAGGAATATATTGGGCCCTGTTTTTTGTCATCAGTGTTATAGTTTCACCGACCATTTAATTAATCATTTACAAAACGAGTGTACTGAATACAGATGCGGGCAATGCTTAACTTATAAATGTAAAGGAAAAAGAGGCGATATATCTACGCTTTTACATTGTGATGATTGCAATAGGGATTTCTATAATGCGGAATGTCTTAAATTACATGAAGACCTCACCTGCAAGTACCTTAAAGTATGTACCTTGTGCGATAATGAGATAGTAGCTGATAAACAGGGTAAACACCAACATGACTGCATGCATATTAAATGTGGAATGTGCGATGAGAAGTATGGAATAGAAGGCGATAATCACCAATGTTTCATGAAGAAAATCAAGGTTCCAACAGATGATGCTTTCGCAAAACGTAAGAAAACATTTACCTTCTATTACGACATCGAAACCTATAATCATAATAGTCGTGAAGAGGAAGGAGGACGCATAAAAACAGATATGCTCCCCTATATTCTAGTGAGTATGTTAGTATGCAATGACTGCGGAGAGGAGGAAATAGACAATTCATCACCATGTGAGACTTGCGGAACGGCTCGAACTGAAATATTCAAATTGAATCTGGAAGCAACAGAAGAGTATGAGAAGTGTCCCGTCGATCTATTTCTCAATTATATATTCAGATTTGCCGAAAAACACAAGAAGTCAAACATACTAGTTGCGGCTCATAACGGCGGTAAGTTCGACAATCAGTTTGTTTACAGCAAACTGCTTGCCAGACCTACCGTCCATTCCATATCTTCCAACCCTGTGAAACGTGGAACCAAAATTATAACTATGACCGCTAACCACAATATCCATTTTAAGGACACGTTAATGTTTATGCCCTGTGCCTTGAAAAAACTCCCTAAGTGCATGGGGATTACAGGTGAGGTTTCTAAAGGATTCTTTCCTTACCGCTTTCTTACCCTTGAGAATATAAATTACAAGGGAAAAATTCCGGATAAGGAAACCTTTGAGACACATCGTATGTCCGACAGTGAAAAGGCTGATTTTGAACGCTGGTATCAGACATTTACAATAAGGATTAGCGATATCATGAAGGAGTGTAATTTCTTATTGTGAGCAGGATGTTAATATCTCGTCAAATCCTTCGAGAATTCAGGGGATCTTCTTAAGGATTCATAAAGTCGACTGCTGACTTGATTGTTCTACCCATTGCTGCTATTATCATTCATGCTATATAAAATGACTTTATGCCTAAAATCATTGGCCGCATATAGGAACGTACTGATGAATCAACTATTCGTATGACTGGTGTGAAATGGGCTTACGTTCAGGAGATGTACAAGGGTCATCGAATCGAACATGCAAGGAATGGCGGCGAACGTAAATTTAAAATCAAAAACAGGTACCTAAAGCCTGACGGGTACGTTGAAATTCCAGTTGAAGACTACTTGCCCCTTGGACATTAACGAGTTCTTACGTCCCGTCAACTCAACCGTTAATGAACAACACGATAGAACTGATGAGAGACGCCCCTCCTCCATCTGTACACGTCCATGAAGAAGATTGTCTTACTCTTCCACGGTTGTTTGTAATTTCATGTCATCAGCATGTAAGCAAAGGTTCTAGAAAAACTGCTATGGCATAATCAAGTCTTGCTAGGTTAGCATACGACCCATGAGGCAAGAATCGGATTATAAGGCGCAAGGTTATGAAGTAATTAGAATATGGGAATGCGAATGGGCGAAGATGAAAAAAGAGTGTGAGGTCACTGTTGTAAACAACAATGATGAAACACGAACTGAGAAGTTAGGTCGATACGTGCAGTCAATTGGTAATGAACTTGCAAATGCGAAACTAGAGGTAGGTGAAGCTTTGTACGGTGGGCGTACAGAGCCCTTCGTGTATTACTACCCCCCTACCGAAGGCGTTCAATTGAAGTATCTAGACTTCACCTCATTGTATCCTTTTGTCCAGAAAACAAAACCTTTTCCAGCAGGTACACCCACGAAACTTGTAGGTAGGGATCTTCCTTCCATAGAAAAGTTCGTGCAAGAAATGAATTCCACTTATTTTGGTCTCTCGTATGTTTCCGTATTACCTCCTAAGACCCTGTACACTCCTGTCCTCCCAGCCCGTTATGACAATCGGCTAATATTTTCACTTTGTAGAACATGCAGCGAGTCCGGCTATGAAGGCAAATGCAGACATACGGACAATCAACGTATGTTAAAAGGCGTATACTGCAGTCCTGAGTTGGAATTAGCTGTAAAGAAAGGCTATGAGATCAAGAAAATCCACGAAATATGGAAATTTACGCCTTCAAATGACATATTCGGCAAATACGTTGAAACATTCTTGAAATGGAAGACTGAGGCTTCGGGGTTGCCAGATGGAATAACCGATAAAGACTGTGAAGAATTCCTTCAATACCTGCAAGATTTCAAGGACATTGAGGGTGTAACACTTGAACCAGCCAATATTGAAAGCAATCCTGGAATGCGTTATATAGCTAAATTACTTCTCAATTCATTATGGGGAAAACTAGCTCAACGTATTCCCAAGAATGAGGATATCGTATGCACGAGTTACGCTCAGGTCTGGGAATTAATGAAGAGATCTGATCTTAAGGTTAGAAATATCATTGTGTCGGGGGATAAACATATAGTTGAAGTTACACATACCGGCTTCACTAATAAAACAGCAAAGGCTACAAATGTTGCTGTTGCTTCCTTTACCACAGCTTATGCTAGGGTGGAACTATATAAACTCCTCGATTCTCTAGGGCAGCGTGTACTTTACTGTGACACCGATAGCTGTGTTTTCACAGCACGTAAAGGCGAATATATTCCTGATACTGGAAAATTCTTAGGAAACCTGACTGACGAGATAGGACCTGGAGATATAGCTGATAGTTTCGTGTGCACTGGTCCCAAATCATACGCCATTCGAATAAAGAAGAATGATTCGAGTTTTGCTTACATCTTAAAAGCAAAAGGGTTAACGTTGAATAAGGATACCGAGCACATAATTAATTTCCAAGGCATGGCCAAGATTAATTTTGATAAGATGGTTAAGGATATTGAGAAGACCAAGAATCGTGATTGGATGGTCTTAAACGACAATAATCACTTCTACAATATGATCAAGGATACAGACGTAACAGCATTAGCTGTTACTCAAATGATGAGTGAAGAAGGTGGTGAATCTTCACTTCACAAAGATATCCATAATCTAGACGATTCCGCTCAGCCACACGTAAATAATGAAAAACATTACCGTGAAGTGTGGGTTCCTGATATGAAAATGCGAGCCAATAAGATAGGAAATGTCACGCTAATAAATGGAATAAAAAGGTTCCGCCACACCTCAAATAAGAGGAATCTTGTTTTAGGTAGTGCTCGCACTGTAGCACAGGGGTATGACGGACCGTTAATTTCATTGCTAAAATAAAATTTCATTGTAGTGTACAAATATAATATATGTATATATTGTTAAAAATAAAATATTTATTTGTTTTATAATATATGTATATTTTGCTAAAATAAAATATTTATTTGTATTATTCTTTCATTACCATTTTTATTTATCTGTGTTGCCATTTTATTTATCTGTGTTGCTATTTTATTTATCTGTGTTGCCATTTTATTTATTTATTTGGGTTGTCAATTATTATTTTTATTTTTATTGGGGTTGCCAATTATTAATTTAAAGCGTAACATGACTGTAAAGTCATAGAATGTGTAATGTATAACGGTCATAAAGCTAAAAAATTGGAGGTATCCTCATAGCGCAGTGTATTAAACGCATGTACTTCAGGTGTTATTGTATGATGAAGGTATGAAACCTTAACATACAGAGAGGTTCACGTTACCAATAGGGATGGGGAGTTCTCTGGTAATTAACACCTGGAGAGATTCGGAAACCCGGGATACTCTGGCTGACATACGCTCACATCCACGTTCGGGCTATGAAGATACCTTTTATTTGGGCTGCGGATTCAAACCAACGGTTCAGGTGGCCTGACAGGCAGGAAAACGCGGAAAATGCGCCTACGGGCGCACGCGACGGGCGGGAACGCGGCGGCTGTAAAACGCGACGGGCTGGCGGGCGGGCTGACGGGAACGCGAAAAATGCACCTGCGGGTGCCGAGGATCGAGACATCACAAAAGGGCTAAGCCCCTAAAGACTATCAAAAAATACCGTGGGCAAAATTGCCCCCGTCGAAAAATTAACGGGGTATGTACAACGTTGCTATAACGCACGTTTGGCGCACCCTTTCTTCGAAAGGGTGCTAAAAATTAGGGTTGCCAGAAAAATTAGGGTTGCCAAAAAAGGTCAAGGTCGGTCAGAGGGCAACGCCAAAAAGGTCCAGGCAGGTAAAATCACGCCCAGGAACACCTGGCGGTCAGAAAAAGGTCAAGGTCAAGGTAAATTTTTGCTCCAAAATACATCTCCTACTACTCATGTTGATATGGTTTTCTCAATTTTTTAATCGAAGAGTAACTGAAAGGCAAAAAAAAAATTTTCTGCTGATTTTATATTATTGTGAGAATGATTAATATATATATATATATATATAATATATATATATAGTATATATATATTATACTATATAGTTATATATATATATAGTATTATATATATTATTATAGTATATATATATATAATAAATTATATATAATATATATATATTATATAGTAGTATTATTAATATATATATATTTGTAAATTTAACATGTTTATTTAACAGTGAATTCTTGTTTCGAGCTCTTGGGAATTCATTTTCTACCCATCGATGCCACATTTCAACTAAATATAATCAGAGTGTGATTAGACTGTGTGGTGATAGGTTGTGCTTAAATGGAGCTCCGATAATTTGAGTGTGTTTGTAATGTTTTAGTTATTTTGCCTCTAAGTGTAATTTGTACATTGAACGTCTCCGGTTTTAATTGTTTTTAACTTCTATGGTTTTAATATTTGAAGAGTTTGTTCATCCTTTTAAAAGATAAGATATCCGTTTTAATTTTTAACTTTGAAACTTTTTAGTTATGTTAGATAGCTAGTTATGTTAGATAGCAATAGTTAGTTTTTAGGATTGTGTAATACGTAGTTTAGATAGTATAAGGGTATTTTTTTTTTCTGCGTCTTTTTTTAACTTAAGTTTTTAGTGTTTTTCTACTTTTTTTTATTTATTTTAAACGGGTTTTAACACAGCACCTACGTTTTTAGTCAATTATTATTTTAATTTATACATAACAGTTTTATGTTGAATAATTGTAATTTTTTTTTTTTCGTAAATTTGTGGGTGTGCGCGAGTGTGTGAGGGTTTTAAACTTATTAAATTTTTCATATTTTACATATTTATTAATACAACACGGTTTATCGTTTTCACATTTAACGGTTTTTTATGTGTGTGAATATTTTAACCTGTTTTTTTGTGTCTGTTTGTCTTTGTTTGTTTTTGGGTTTGTGTGGTTGTGCTGTGCGTGTGTAATGGCGCACGTTTTTGCAACAGGCGCGCGGCTTTCTATAGACTTTAGCTAACATCCGCGGCTTAAACTCTAATTCCTTGCATCGCGTGGAATACCACTCTCTAACTAAACCCTAACATCTTTGCTCCTGTCTTGAGGACACAGATGGCTAAGATATTCAATCGCCTCTAACTCGTTTAATGTATCCAACTACATATAACTTATTTCATAATTCCGTCTAAAGGGTGGAGTTTGTGCCTATGTAAACATAAACACTCCTGTAACACGTCTCGAGAATCTCGAATCTCCTAACTTCGATGTTCTGTGGCTTAAAATCTTTCTTCCTTCTACTACAATAATCTTGTGCTTCTGCTACTGTTCT
>JABUQX010095677.1:0-2500 GCA_015478945.1 Trachelipus rathkii
AAGATCTATTTTTTAAAAATCGAAAACCATAGTTCATAATAATAAATAACTAGATAAAAAATTGCACGAGATTTGTATATTTAACAGAAAAAACGCAACAAAGGAATGAAAGCCCTATCAATTTTATTTCTTGATATGATAGCCCATGTATTGGAGATTATTTTGAAAAAAACGTTTTTGTTATTATCCCTTTTCCTTTTTGTGATATTCAATCCTTTAAAGGGAATATTCCGACAAACATCTCCTGACCCCGTCTTTTTTTTATTTTATTTTATTCCAAGAACTTTATCATCTATTGAGTTTATTTTGAGTTAATTTTTTTTTTATTTTTTCGAGTTGTATAGTGATTGAAACGTCAAACGATAGATAAAGTACTTATTTAAAACATATAAAATATCTAACATACACTTCCATCTACACTTCAACCACCTGTATTAGACTCGCTTTTGGTTGCTGGAGTTGGGTTTCAACGCATGTTTTAATATTATCACAATTAGGGCCTCGACAATTTCTTTAAATATTACATCGACGCAATGTAGTTTATTAATTTTAAATATTAGTTGCTTCATAAGTGGACATTTAAAATTTAATGTCTTAACCTTTGTTTAAATTTTATTATCTTAAGAGCACTTGGCTACAAAGTAAATCTTATATCAAATTTTGATGTTGCAAGCACTTTTTGTCTACGCAAAAAAATTATTTTACAAAAAAAAAAATCTGTTACTTTTGTGTACTTAAGTGCTTAAAATATGATGTTGATCGGATGAATATAAAAAATTTTTTTGTTTATGTCTCATGTTGTTTTGTGTATATGCGTCCTATTTTGTTATTGAATTCTATTACGTTTTTGAAAAATAGAAGCTAACACTTCTGTCTGCCTTTAAAGTTGGATTTTTAATAGTACAACATTTTGCCGATAATTCTTGTTCTCAAAACAAGGATTGTTGATATGTTGTTGTATACTTTGGTATCGGACCTGGAGAAAGGATATTTAGTATGTAATTCTTCATTTTTAATTTCAAATATATTAAATCATTTTTTATTTTTTAGAAAAAACCATTGGTTTTTCAAACTTTTGTTATTTGAAATTCATTCGGTTATTTTCGTCATCAGCAAACAAAGACATTAATTGTTTAACTTTAAAATTTTCATGACTAAAATTGTGAGAAAATTTTAGTTTGTAACTTAACAGTGTCAAATTTTCAGGATCATATTTATTAGATTCATTCATTCAGGCTAAATGTATGAAGAAAATGTATTTCTTACTGATCGTGCCACACAGATGTTAGAATCCATTTTCTCTTAGTTTTATTATTTTTATTCTTGTATTTAGGCACCTTTTATAGCGGAACAAATTACATGAGAAATAAATTGAATTGGATGACCTATTTCAATACTCCGTTGAATGATTCTTGTTTAAATAAAAAAGTTGTGAAGCAGCCACAGAATGGACAATTATTTATCAATCTTCTACCTACACAGGGGCTTTTAACTAAAAACATTCGCTCCACAGCAGAAAGGTTTTTGTTGGCGAAATATTATAACTATATAAATATACTATTTAGGGTATATTATATTTTATAATTATACTTTATATATATATATATATAATGATTATTAATATAATAATAAAATATAAATAAAAGTAATTTAAATAATATAAAATAAAATAGGATCTGTAGTATAAATACTAGGATATAGTATATTTACGTATATTAATATAAATAAACTAATCTAAACAGTATATATATATATAATAATAATATTTATTATATATAACACTATTATATATATATATATTATATATATAAATATATAATATATATAATATATTATATTTTGATAAATATATATTATATATATATCATTAGTTTCCCACTGATATATTATATATATATATACACTAATTATATATATATAATACTAATAATATATGATATAATATACATATATTATATAAATTGGTAGTTGTTATAGTAGTATATATATATATATATATATATTATATATAATACTATATAATATATTATATATATATATATATATTAAATGGAAATTTCATTCTCAGGCCGGAGTAAAATTTTCATTCTCCTGCCTCCGGCCAAAATTACTCTCCGGTATATATTCTTTATATATATTAATATATATTAATATACTATATTATAATAATAATCTATATTTATAGAATATATATAATTTATAATATAAATATATAATATAAAATAAAAAATAATAAATATATAAATAAATAAATATATTCAAAACTGATATCAGGCCCAGCACCTCACCGAAGCAATCATGCAAAGTAAGAGCTAAAAAAACCTGAATATCACAACTACCAGGAAGATTAAATAAACAATTATTTGGGAGATTTCAAGACATAAGCATTTCATACGAGGTGAAACCTAAAAAAATATCTTAATTTTATTACAAATATTTAAGTATATTAACACCTTAAGTATTAGTATAATCTTAGGGGGCCTTTAGGGCGCGGGTACGG
>JABUQX010095677.1:7500-10000 GCA_015478945.1 Trachelipus rathkii
TGTTAGAGCGATGAGAAATGAGAGTGTGGAGGGTGCATTACTTTATTATATAACGGATGATTGGTTTGTGTGGCGATGCTGGAGAGAATTTGAGAGGATTGATAGAGGGTTTGGCAGGTGTTTTAAAGGAGGGGTTGAAAAAAGTAAACGTAGATATGCGCTAACGGTTATGGTTGTTGAGTGAGGGCAGTTCCTCTGGTGTGAAGTTTGTGTTGGATGGTGAGCAACTGGACAAGTGTCAAGAGTTTAACATATTTAGGATGAATAATATATTGAATGAAAAGGAACGGATGATGGCGTAGTGTTCAGGAAAGTTGTTAATATAGGAGTTGGGTGGTGCAATTTAAATCCTTTGTGGATTGAAAAAGGACTAAAGTTTGATGTACTGGGTTTGCATGAGGGTATGTTTGTTACCTGTGTTAAACGCTTAGGGCTGAAACTATACGTTTGGAACACGAGGTATAGATCTGGCAAAGTGTTGAGATTGCCCAATCTTAAGGGGCGTGTTAGGTTGAATAAGAATTGTAAAAAATGAGGAATGAACGCATTTAGGAGTTGTGTGGTGTGAAAAAGTACAGGAAAAGGATAGATGATAGTCGGTTTGTTAAGCGGATATATAGTGGTTGAGTGTGTTGGAATCGACCGGCAGGGAGGTGGAAAGAACAAGTGCATTGAGTCCCAGTAAGGAGCTGAAAGGAGAGGAATTTAAGTTTGGTAGAGGCCAAAGAAGAAAGTGCAGAAAAATAGAATGACTGGCGGGGTTTTCGAGGGCTATGGTAGAGGCTTTGCCCAGGTAAGATCCCCCATTGATGAGATACCATAGTAAAGGGTCGTCGCGTCTCTTGAAACTCTGGGGAGATTTTTCTGGACTTCTACGCGTCTCACTTAAGGTTCATATTATTTCTAATTTTCGGTTCCGGTTGTATGCTACATACAACCGCACCCAATCTGGGAAAGAGGATTAAGAATCATAAAGATTATATATATATATATATACTTATATATAATATTATATATATATATTATTAGTTATATATATATATATATTATATATATATATATATATATATATATATATAATATATTATATATTATATATATATATTATATATATATATTATATATATATATAGAATTAGCAAAGTGTGAAAAATACACTCAGTCAAAATCATTTGTTGTGAACTTAAAGGCTACTAAGTTGAAAGGATGCAACCAGTAGTTACAGATAAAACTTGGTGCATTTGTACAATTTTGAACCCACGTTTTAAACCCACAGGTAATATATATTATATATATATTATTATATATAATAATATATATATATATATTATATAATATATATATATATTAATATTTAAAAAAAAGAGACATAGTATATATATTATATATATATATATATATTATTTATCTTCCTTCTATTTTCCCAAGAATGGGAGTATAAGGTGGGGACGCAGCATCGGAAAAGAAAAGAAGTAGAAGAACCATGACATGGGGCCCGAAAAGAAAGCGCCCGCCTAGCGCCCCTCAGTACATTATTAGTGAGAAATCATGCGTCAGAAATCCACCCTAAAGCTTCATGGGAAGCGATGGACCCTCCCTATGATCAGAATAGTCATGTAAGGGTTCATCCTTGCCCAGGTTGGGCACAACCATACCCTTCACAATCCCCGCATTCACTCCTGTTATACACCTTCTTCACGCCTCTACAAACTCACAATTTCTCCCTTCAAACATATGTTACTGACTCAATCAACTTTTTCTCTCGGTCTCCAGCTGGTGGTTCCCACACACTCGCCACTATACATCCGCTTAACCAGCCGACCATCATCCATCCCTTTTCCACATAACCAAACCATCTCAACATACCTTTTCATTATTCTCTCATTTACCCCTTTCCTTACACCACACATCCCTCTAATAAGTTCATTCCTCATTTTATCAATTCTTTCTCACACTAGCACACGCCCCTAAGATTGTCATTCTGACACCTTGAACTTTAGATCTACTACTTCTTATTCAGACCGATAGTCTGCACTACTATCAATAACACGGTAACAACATACCGTCATGTAAGAACAGCACACTCAAGACTTAGTCCCTTTAGATTCACCAATGATTTAATTGCACAGCCCACCTTCCTGCCATTTCACAACTTTCCTACTACGCTGCATCGTCCGTTCCTTCTCATCCAACATATACCCTAAAATATTTAACTCAGACACTTGTTCAGCTGCTCACCATCTAAAACATAACTTCACACTGGGGAGTGTCCTCACTCACAACCATATACCTCTCTTATCCACGTTTACTGTTCAAGCCGCTCCTTTTACAACCCTGCCAAATCTCTCTACAATCCCTCTCAAACTCTCTTCAGATTCGCCACACAGAACCAAATCATCGCATATAATTAGGTAGGGCCACCCTCCACTCCATCCTCCATTCTCCACGCATTCTAACACCATTTCCTGCTATCCCCACCTCGAATTCTTTCATAATCCCA
>JABUQX010095677.1:15000-17500 GCA_015478945.1 Trachelipus rathkii
AGTTACATCTTTTTTAAGCATATTTTATGAAAAATATTATTAAAAATAGTAAAAAAAAAAAGTAAAATTTAATATGAAATTAAGATACCGTCAACCGAGGCAATTTCAGAAAAAAAATCGGCCTTTTTTTTGTTTTTAAGTAACTGTAACTTAAAAACTATAACACTTACAGAAATTAGTTCTAGATATAATAAAATATGGGCATTTGGCAATCATTTAATGTAAAGAAATTAAAAAAATAAAAATAATAACTATTTTTAAAAAATTTCTAAAAAAAAGGAAAAAAAAAATTTTGGGGGCCAATTTCAGAAAACCTAAAAAAAATATATAAATTTTATCAATATTTGGTTGACACTAGCTGAAATGAGCTTCCCTAACGTGTTAGTAGTAAGTAAGAATGATAAATTAGCTGTATTGCCAGATTTAGCTGATTTTTTTTAAAATCTGGCACCCTTAGCAATTTTTAGCTACTTTTTAGTTTTTGTTGTTGTCAGGTATGTTTATATGGGTTTCCGATGCCTCCGAGTTGATTCCCGTGGTTTATGAGTTCATTGGCCCCCAGTCAGGGTGAGGGGGGGTGGGGGGAGAATGGAATGGAAATCTGAAATTGCCCCGGGTTCATAAATGTTAAATAACTTTTTAACGAAATGTGCTATCAATATGCATTTTATATGTATACATAGCTTAAAACCTGTACTATCAAAGAGTAGGTGATCAAATTTTACAATTATTTTTTTATTTTTTGTACACAGACCTTATAAATCAAAATTAAAAATTTAAAATATTTTTTTTTTTTTTAGAAAAATCAAAAAATAGGTTATTGTGTTTCCAAAAAATTTTTTTTTTGGCAGGTTCACGCACCTGTTAATCTGCTACAACTTTTATTAAAAAAGAAACAAATCTTACGGATTTTTTTGTAACAACAATGGTTTTTTTTTTGTACAAAGTGGGTTTTTTTTATGTTACATTTTTTCTGGGGGGTTTTCGGACCCCACACTGACAGAATGAAAAAAACAACCATACAGCATGTTGATAGGAGTTATAGCGCATATACATGCATCATTTGTCAATTAATTTGGAATTGGTTTTTTTTTTCGTTGAAAGTGGGTTTTTTTTAGAGCTCAACTCAAGGGTCTGGGGGGGGGGGGGGGGCGGCATAAAATTTCATGAAATTTGGTGTGGAATGGGATCAAGGATGGGACCAACAGGATGAATCAAATAATTATGGCTAATTTAATAAATTTCCTTAATGCAGGTGAATGCTTGAAAAGTCTCAAAAAGTCGTTTCAGAAATGCTGAAAATTTGTGAAATTTTTCAAAAATGAAAAAAAATTCCCAAAATTCAAAAAATTGACTTCGAACCATTATAACAATTTTTTTCACTCGTACTAGATGCGATTAATACGTGCACCAAATTTTTTCGCTCTAGACCTCATATTTACCGAGATACAGCAATGGGTTTTTTTTATGTAACAAATGGGCTTGGTTTTTTTTTGTGTAACAGCACTATATTATAATAATATCTATTGATAAGACATTATAATTTAGCCATATGTAAAAGTACATAATATATAATATATATATATATATTATATATATATATATATATTATATATATTATTATATATTATATAATATATATTTATATATATATATATATATATATATATATATATATATATATATATATATATATATATATAATTTAATTTTTTGTTAACAGCACTATATATATATATAATATATATATATATATGAGGATGATTTGGTTTTGTGTAGTGAATCTGAAGAGAGTTTGAGAGGATTGGTAGAGAGATTTGGCAGGTTGTATAAAAGGAGGTTTGAAAGTAAAACGTAGATAAGAGTAAGGTTATGATTGTGAGTGAGGACAGTCCTCGGTGTGAAGTTTATGTTAGATGGTGAGCAGTTGACAAGTGTCCGATTAATATTTAGGATTATGTTGGATAAAAGAACAGTTTGAATGAAAGATGTAAGTAGGAAAGTGTGATGGGCAGGAAGGTGGCTGGTGCAATAAATCGTTGGTGAATGTAAAAGGACTTAGTCTGGAGTGCGCTAGGGTCTTGCATGAGGGTTGTTGCCTGTGTTATTGTATAGTAGTGAGACTAATGGTCTGAAATAAGAAGTATAGATCTAAAGTCAATGTGTTCAGATGGAAATCTTAGGGGCGTGCTAGGTGTGAGAAGAAATTGATAAAATGAGGATGAACGTATTAAAGAGTTGTGTGGTGTGAAGAAGGGGTAAACGAGAGAATAAATGAAAGGTATGTTGAGATGGGTTTGGTTTATGGGAAAGGATGAATGACTAGTCGGTTGTTAGCGGATGTAATATCGTGTAAGTGTGTTGGGCATCGACCAGCTGGGAGCCGAGAAAAAGTGGATTTGAAGTCAGTAAAGGAATGTCTGCAGGAGAGAAATGCGAGTTTTGCAGAGGCGAGAAGAACGGTGCATGATAGGAAGAATGGCGTGGTTTTTGTAGGGGG
>JABUQX010095677.1:22500-25063 GCA_015478945.1 Trachelipus rathkii
CCCAACTGTTTACACTGAAAAAATATATATTAAAATCTTCATACTTTTCAATTTAAAACAAAGTTAAAAAACAACTCGCATTTTCAAATGTGAAATTCTATTTAAGGACTTTTATCACACTAATTTATTATTTTTTAAAAATATATAAACTCTTTAGAATTAAAGATAATCTAAGTAAAACTTGTAGTACTGCTGCTTGGCTATTAAATGAGCGATTTTTTTTAGTCACACGCGCCACGACGCTATAATAACAGACTGCCGGATATCCGGTTATCCGGCTATCCGGCTAATCCACTATCCGATATCCGGCCGGATATCCGGTTAACTTCCAGCGGAATTCCGGTATCCCGGCTATCCGGCTAATTTCACTTACCGGCCCATCCCTAATATATACTATATATATATATATATATGATATTATATAATATATATATATATATATATATATATATATATAAATTTATATATATATAATATATATATATAATGTATACAGTATATATATAGTATATATATATATTATATATATATATATATATTATACTATATATATAATATAATATATATAAAATTTATATTATATTTATATTATAATTTAAATTAATAAATATATTATTTATAATAAATTAAAATTTTCCTTTTCGCAAGGGAAATGGTTTACCGATACCAGAAAGAGGCCGATAACCGATCTCTATTTTTTTTGGTTGCCGATACCGATACTTTTCGGTATATAATAATACACAGTAAGAGGAGTGAACAGTGTTGCAGGTCTTTTGACTCAAGCCTGCATTTCCCTGTACAACAATACTTTCATTTATATTATCATATTTGGTTGTGCCACTATGATTTTATTTATAAATTAAAATAGTACCTTTGAGGAATAATAATTGCAAAATATAATATTAATAAACTTTTTTATGTTTGTGTTAATTCAAAAAATATTCCATTTCATTTTCAAGTAGTATTAACAAGTTTATGCTAACTAGCTTTTATGTTTTAACATGATTACAATTACAAGAAGATTCTTTAACTAGCTACAATATAAAGAATAAAAAATAAAAGAAGAGACCTCAATTATCAGCCGAAAAGTAAATAAAAAAAACATTACTCAGACATGACATAGTAAAATACTCCTTTAAGATAAAATCATTCAATACTCAAATTCAAAAATTCACAAATTGTGATGCAAAAAACATTAAGCTTTCACTAGTATCTGGCGAGAGACTGTTCCTTTTTGGGGTGTTTACATTCCTACCTAACCTACACTATAAATACGCTCTCTCTCGACTGATGAAGGAGGTGCTGATAATTATTTGCCTGCAAGCACTGATAATAATGAAAACCTTGGCCCATTTTCATGCCACCGCATGAAAGGATTCTCTTCTGTATGCAGCATCTCATGTTTTCGTAGAGCCTCATCTCCTCTTTCACAGACTGCAAATTTGAATTATCTTTCCTCCTTGATGACTGTCTCTTCAGTTTTTACGATGAGGTTCCCTGGTGTGATTCCTTTGAAGGTAAATGAGATGTCAATGCAATTTCGGCCATGAACTTATCAAAGTCTAACATATCCAAATCCTCTCTTCAGTAGTTTATTTGCTGAAAAGCCAACATTGTCCATTAGCAGTGCTTTTTCCTGGGGTTTGTGTTAGGGGGATTTCCTCTTCTCTTTTTTTTTTTTTTTTTTTTTGTCAAGCGAGCAGCTCCTCGTTATCGCTTTTTTTAATGCATTCCCAGAAGTTGTTCACACATCGGAGGTGCCATTCTGTGGGGTTTCAGCTAGCTTAAGGAATTCCTCATTATAAGAACTTTTATTTATTTATTTTTTTAACAGTTGTCACCGCTGCTCACGGGCAAACCCTATTCAAGGAGTGGGTGTTGAAGGCCTCAAAAATCCATCTACAATTAACGCAGATGACAACAGACGCAGGCTTTAAAGGGAGGGAAAATTAAATTTGAGTAGGACACATGATGATGGAAGGGGGGGAGAATTCCACAGAAACAAGGTGCCAGGAAAGAAAAGAAACACCTGCGTGACAGTCGGAGTTACTAACATAACACAAACTAATGTGACACACAGCACCCTTGTGCTACGAGGGGTCGTAAAGGTGGTGGACGCGAGTTTGATAAGTCCTCGAGCACTGCCTTACAAGTACCTGTAGAAAAGGGTAAAGCACCAATCATCGCCCGCAAATATAAGGGTCAAGTGGAACTAGAAAGTACAGACAGTTATAAGTCTTTTTTGGCTTTTGACCTCGCCTATCCAAAAGCCGGATGAACCCACGGCCCCCGCCCCCCCCAGAATGAGAGCAGTACTCATCCAGGGCAGATGAGACCTTGTAATAGGTGGAGTATACTGGAGAGAGGGAAAAAAAAAGTCTCGGCCCTAAACAGAACTCCAGTTTCTTTGAGGCCGCCTAGCAAACCACTGTGATTTGAGGTTTTCAAAAATTTTTTTGTTTAATGCTAAGGCCAAGGATGTTTATATTGCAAACAGGAGAGACGAGAGAAACCGTCGAAAAAGATAGAAACAGTTTTAAGTGTCTTAAAGAGAGGAGATTTG
>JABUQX010095678.1:0-10000 GCA_015478945.1 Trachelipus rathkii
AGGATACAGAATTTTCGCTACGACTCCGTACTCACTTGCACAACTTTCGACTCCACTCCACTCCGACTTCGATCCGACTCCGACTCCGACTCCTGGAAAATTGCACAACTCCACGACTCCGACTCCGACATCCATATATGCTCTTTCAAGGTAGCATCTATAAACGATATTGATCTTTTTATGGAATATATATATATAATATATTAATATATAATATATATTATATATATATATTATAGATATATATATATAAATATATATAACATATATATATTTTTATAGTATATATATTATATATATATATATATGATATATATTATATAAATAATATATTTTATATATAATTATTAGTATATATATATATATATATATTATATAATATAAATATTATTATATAAGTATGCACTTATATTATTACTATTATATAGTAATAATATAATTTTTCATGCAAATTTATAAAATATATAATATATATATATATATATATATATATATAATATAATATTATAATATATATATATTTATTATATATATATATTAATATATTATATTTATAATAATATTATTATATAATTATATAGTATAATATATATATATATTATAATATATATATATATATATATATAATATTATATAATATATATATATATATATATTGAAAAGATGCACTTTCTCCAAAACATTTTTTTTTTTTTTTTTTTTTTGGCAAATAATCTCTTTTAGTTGTATTAAAACTCTTCATTTTCTCCGAGATATCAGCTACATTTTTAATACAAAATTAAACGAACTATATGAGTTTTCTTCTCTTAAGTTGCAAAATTCTTTAATGTTTTAAGAGAATTTTAAGGATCTGCCAGCTAGCAAAGTTATTAACAATAATAAAAAAAATAATAAGAAGAAAATCTTTTAACTTGAAATTAGAAATAATTAGAAATACTATTATTATTATTATTATTATTATTATTATTATTATTTATTATTATTATTATATATTATTTATTATTTTTATTATTTATTTATTATATTTTATTTATTATATTAATATATATATTATTAATATATATATTATTATAATTATAAATATATTATATTATATTATATATAATTAAATTATTATTATATATATTATTATATTATATTTACCATTTATTATATATTATTATTATTCATTATATATTATTATTATTATTATATTATATTATTATTATATTATATTATTATATATTATTATCTGTTTTTATTATTATTATTATATTACTATATTATTATATTATTATTATTATTATTTATATTATATATTTATTATTATAATATTTTATATTTCATTATTATATATTATATTATATATATTATTATTATTTTTTATTATCATTATTATTATATTTATTATTATATTATTATATTATTTTATATTATTATTATAATATTATTAATTATAATTATTATTATCATTATCTTATATATTATATATTATTACATTTTATTGTACATATTTTATATTATATTATATATTATTATTATATATATTATTATAGATATTATTATATATTTATATTTATTATTATATTATTATATATTATTATATATTATTATTTATTATTATATAATTATATTATTATTATTAATTATTATTATTATATTATTATTCTTATATTATTATTATTATTATTATTATTAATTATTATATTATTATTATTATTATTATATTTATTATTATTATTATTATTATTCATTATATTTTATTATTATTATTTTTTATTAAGTATTATTATTATTATTATATTATATTATTATCATTATTATTATTATTATTATTATTATTATTATTATTATTAGATCATTATTATATTATTATTTATATTATTATTATTATTATTGTATATATTATTATATTATAATTATAAATTATTAATATATATATTATTATTATATATTATTATTATATTATTATATTATTATATTATCGTGTTCTCTCTGCGCCTAGTCTCAGTTCAGCGGCGGTTAAATTGTTACCAGCAATATGGCAGTGCGATTGCGTTCAAAAAGCCAGTACTGACCTTTACGATTACACTCGAACCGTTGTGAATAAATCCTTTGGCCAGCCCCCGTGACAAATTCACAATCAACTAACACCATTATTATTCTCAAACCCATTGTAACAGTATCCAGCTTCTGTTACAGTGAAGCTATCCCTGATGCAATATTGCAGAACAAAAAATACTTGACTCACCAACTTATCCTCTGAAGACCCTTCAAGTGGACAACGGTTGATCGAGTTCTATTACCTTATGGAACCAGTCAGTCAATAACTTTTTCTTATCAGCTATGAACCCGTTTTTTGATCAATCTTTCATCACGAAAACCACGTCTTTAAGACTTAAAGCAATAGTAATTGAATATTTGAATAAATAATAGTCGGTTAAAACCGTTTGAATTACTCAAGGAACCATGATAATTTAGAGATGATTTTGAGTGAGAGAAGAAGAGGTGAGAAGAGAAGGAGTGTGAGCGTGTCTTACAAACTACAGATTTATGCCAATGAAACATTGTACCCGAATGTCCGTGGGTATTCGTATACTATCGCACTGCAAATATACACTTCTGAGTACTATATATCATTATATCTAATATATTATCATATATACTTTCAAAAATATCTACATGTTTTATAATTCCATTAACATATAATCGATTTCGTAATATGGCATTAGAATCGCGACGGAATTATCCAACCGAAATCTTAACCACCAAGTATAATATATATATAGTTATATATATAATATATATAATATATCATATATACTATATATATAATATATATATTATATTATAAATATATAAATATATATTATATATTATAATATACTATATATTATTATAATATATATATATATATTAAATATTATTGCTCTAAAAAATAAACCAAAATATCAACACACAAAAATCTTTACCAATATATTTATAAATTTTGCCCATAATATATATATATATAAAACATACATATAGATCTATTCAATAATATATATAAATAACAAAATACTATTACAATATATTATGGACTGACCGACTTTGTAAAGACTTATAAATATTTACTTTGTAAATTAAAGTCAAAATTACTTGAAGACATCACTTATTAGTGTGTACAAATGAATGCAGTCTCAGCTGATCAATAACAGCTGATGTCTTAAAGCAAAGATTCCAACTCAGTAATAAAACAAATCTTAACTTTCAAAATAAATAAATGACACTTAGCCATTAAGATGTACTAGATATCCATTCCAATAATATTAAGTTATGTTTAGCAAACGCCAAAGAATCTTTACCATACTACACTAAAATACACTTCAATAATAAATACCCCTTACCTGCTAGTGATACTTATAGCAACACCGCGAATAACTTGCAAATCGCATTTACAGACGATGCTTTTAAAATAGCAATGCAAAATCATATTTACACAAAAAAAAACACAATTATATTTAAACACAGCTTAAAACACCATTAGCTTTACAAGAGAATAAGCCACGATATTCCACATTGAAAAATTACAACACCATATTACATTTAAACATTACTACAATACTTTATAATTAAAATATAAAATAATTACACTCACGAAATAAAGAATATGCACACCTATTAAAATAAATCTCGATAGACAAAGGCATCAAGCGCATACAACTGTAAGCACCTTAATTAACGACGAATGAAGCTAAAAATTATAAAAATATTCTAAATTTATTATTATTTATACAAATCTTCGTCAATCAGTTTACGCCTGACCATCCAATCACAATCTTAAAATAATAATTAAATGATGGGATCCACTTATAGTATTTCAGAAAAAACAAATATATACTAACATTAGCAAGACCAAAATTGGTATTCTGTACAATTAACTTCGTTCCCGCGTGGAAATGTCAACTTCATCTAAATCTTCGGGGAAGTCAAGTGAATTATATTTGGCGCTTCACACTACGCAAGCATCAGGTAATCTATTCCATAGACATTCATCTATATATATATAAAACAGGTTACATATAATAATAATAATGTTAGTATTAATAACCAGTTAAAAATATAAATAAAAAATAATAATATATTTAATAATAATAGTATTAATCTATCACAGTTTTGTAACACGACAATCAAAACTAGTTTCAAAAGTAAGTCTCCGAAAAACAAGTTTCATTGCTTCTTTTACCATAATAAAAACATATTTAACAATATTTCGACGAGCCGCTACCAATCATACTCATCAATTATATATTAAAAAAATTAAAGATGAATTCAATGCACATGTTGGCCATACTTTACAATACATAGATGAAGCAATGTTTATATACGGTCTAATTGCCATTAACCATCTTTGCCCACCCTTTGAAAGCAAATGTACATTTGCTTTAGTACATTCGATAAACATTGGTCTCATTACTCATGTCCTTCTTCAGTAGAGACTTCTGGTAATGAACCAACTGTGTCGTCAGCATCTGATCTGCTAAGGTGTCAGGACGACGTGTCTCACCCACCATGTGGATTAGGCAAACTAATTTCTTTTGAAGAACAGTCACAAGAGTAGTCGGGTGTTCGCGCCGGGTCACAAATAAATTTAAATTCTATTTTCACAAATATCAAGCTTACGTTTCTTTCGCTTTTATTTCTTTATGACCATAATTATCGGCATCTCACTTCTGTACACAATCATCAGTGTCTTCTTTACACCCTTTCCTCCAGACCTACACCCTCTTCTTTCTTTCGATCTCTTTTCTCTTAAATTCTTCCCCCTCCTGATTTCTTCGTGTTTCGATGTCTCTATAACAATATCCTCCCGTTCTACCAAATCTCTATATCTTCCTGCAAACAACCCCAGTTTCACCTTGCATGATTCTTCATGTAGAACTCCTTTATCATCATCACACTCTTATTCTACAACCAGTTATCACATCTTTCCTTTTCTCCTGACATGCCTCCTTTACTCTCCGCAGTGTGTTCTCTATCCCTCTCCGCACTAACTTCTTTTATTTCCAACCTTTTCCATGCTTCCGATGTCTTCTCCTAAGACCTCTTTTCAAACCTGCATGGGCCGTTTAATAATCATTGACCACTTGATCCACTTTTTCCGTGCAGTCCGGCGTCTCATCTTTCACCTCCTTTATCGAAATTTATTGCAACAATGACTTTCCTTCTCACCGAACAGCATTCAACGAACCTTGCTCTTCCCTTGTTCCCAACTTTTAATCCTGAACGCAATGAATTCTGGACTGACCCTCAGTAAAATATGAGGGATGACTCTTCAACTTCTCTTTCCTGCGTCGGGAAGACATCTCAAACTTCCTTTTAGTCTGCACGCTCAACTTTCCTCTCTGTGAACATCGCATCCCAATTTCTGTTTCACTTTTATAAAAGTCTTCCGCTCCGTTAATATAGTCTTGAACTTCATCACTGGGTTATATCCCTTACACCCACAGCCTACAACACCCTTCTCTCCAGAACTTTGCCGTGTGACCGTCTATGTCACTCTACACCATCTCATCATCTTCAGCACGATCTGTTTCATCAGACCACTTCGTGCTCTCTAACATCGATGTCTCCTGAACATCTATCATTCTTGTGTCTTTCAACATCTATTAATAGATCTTTAGGGGCTTCAACTTCATCTTTTCCTGTAACTTTCTCATTTTCAGCAGGTGAACATTTTCACCCAGTCATCACATTTAGTGATGGTTCCATCTGGTTGGCTCGACATCTTTATTACTGATGTCAAACGATTGTGGCACTGACGGTTTCCCTCTGTAAGACTCACTCATCTCCAAACTTGCCATTCCAAATTTATGATTTGTTTGGTTAGGTTTCTTGTTTGGACACTTTTTCTCGTTTTTTCTTTTTTCCAAAGGCCCGGGTCCTTTCAAAAAGCGATGGGGACCACTCCGATCTTCTACTGTTATGCCCCGACCTTCTTTACGATGCCCTGACGGCCATTGGATGACTCCAAGCGAGGATTAGGCTACTAAGGGCAATGCTCCTTTAAGCATTCCCCATTACAATCAACACAAACTCGCGGCAATACTGCCGCGGTTTTCTCCCTATCGTATAAGGGTACCACATCGTATTTGCAAAGCGGAAGCATTCGATTCCCGTTTACCGTCCAACAAAACGTGATTTTCATGTTGTTTATCCTATCATAGAACACCTATTTCGGCACAAACTTTTCCCGCACAACCACTACGTTACACCACGGGTATTTCGGGGGTTTTGACTGGATTAGCCATTACACCGTCCCATACGCTACAGGTAGGTGTGACGTTTCGTCATTTTTCACCTTCTCTATCACATTCAGGAGCTTCGGCTCTTCACCTGAGTAGTTCAGGGCTTCGTTGCCGTTATCAGAGACTCCGGACGCTCCCGTGCTCTTTGTTTCTTCTTTTTGTCTTCCTGAATTATTTTGTCCCCTAGTACTATTGTTGAAATAGGGAGGGGCTCGACAATCCCTTGCGAGATGCCCTCTCCTTTGACACTTAAAGCACGTGGGCACTTCTCTCGGCTCACTGCTACCGACGATAGTTCTGTCTGTCGCCGCTTCCACCTCCGATCCTGCTTTCCATTGTTAGTTGCTCTCGATGCATGTTGGTTGCTACTTTTATGATTACCGCTCGTGGATAACATTGCCTTTGATCTAAATTATTATATTATCTCTGTTTTGCTCTTTATCAACGTGGATTGTGATTTCGGATGTGACTTAGCTGAACCTCAAACGATGCTTTCCATGTAATCCTTCAGAACACAGTTATAACTCCTTCTGGTGATTTACTTTTCCTCTCCCTTAAGTAGGTTGCTAGTTCTTTTGAACCGTATCACAATAACTTATCACCCGATAAAAATTCAATAAGATCATCAGGTGTCAGTGTTACATCTGCTGCTGTTTAACCACTTTTTAAGAGCTTCAATAATTCTCTGTAAATAAACTCTATTATTATCATCTTCCGTAGAGTTATAGTTTACTATTCTGGTACCATTACCCATTTCCGTGAGCCTATTACCTCTCCAAAAAAGACTCGTTTTCGACCTTATAGCTCTTTTAACTCTTCCAAACAGTCATCTATATTATATACACGACAGCTTCTTTGCTTGTTAGGAAATTCCTAAACTATCTGCTCGCTTTTCCAAGGGACTATCGATTGCTTCTGCTTGCTTCTCACACCATTAACAGATATTCTTCAATAATCGTTCTTCTTTCGTCGAGAATGGAAGCTATCAGTTTCGGATATCCTAATATTACATTAAGACAAGTACATATGGCTGCCTTATCACTCCTGTGATTGCTCACTGCTTACGTCGTGCTTGACACGTTGCTTTTCTTCCGCATCAAACTTCATTGCAAGCATTCTTTCTTCTGCATCTCTTGCATCTTTTTCCGCCTCAACTTAACTCTTTGGGCTTCAGCTTCGATCTTAGCTTCCCTTCGCTCCTCATGCCTCAAGCGTAACCCCCCCTTTTTTCTCCTTCTAAAGCAGCTGCAACCTCTTCTCCTCAAACAGTCGGCTAATTTGCATTTTTCCTCCATAAGCTAGCGTGAAGCCTCTTGAGCCGATTCTATCTTTTATCAAGGCAGGATTTCCTTCCACACCATAACACCTCTTTCTATTTACACCACTCCATAAAACTCAGCATTAGACATACCATAGTTACTATTGTTTATCAAACAAATTACCAAAAATATATTGTTCACTACAAGCACTTTCAACGCACGAATCACAATCCCGTTTTCTTCCAAAATTTTTAAAATTTAGCTTCACTCATACTCTATTGAAAACAAATTTCTAACCGCAAAATTAATAATGTATATATTATATATATTATATATTAATATATAATATATATATTATAAATATATATATATATATACTATATACTATATATTATATATTATATAATATATATATATATATTATTATATTATATACTAGTATTACACAAATCTGCACTAAAATTTGACAAAATCTTACGGGGAACCAGTGTTTTCCCTACAGAACTCAAACAGAGGAGAATTGTGAATTCCGGGAAACCACTATTTCGCTCCGCTTAATTTTGCAAACTTTAACGCCTATCTAAACAATATTAATAAATATATATATATATATTTATAATATATATATATATTTATAAGAGCATAATATATAAATTACCAAAATTATTCCAGTGTTTCTCTATTTCCAAACGATAAATATTGCTGCAATAACAGTTTGTTATTCCACCAATACGCACAGAAAATAAATACGTTTAACCTTCAACAAAGCAAATGTAGTCCAGACCGACTATATTGACATGTTAAATTTGAATTATTTACTTTTTATGCATGTTTTGATATCTCAACTTATCATCTATATCAACAATCTGGGGTATAAGTTGCAACCCATTGACATTATTCTGCAACAGATTTAACAAACGGACGCGTACTACTTGAGCTTTAAATATTCAATAATAATAGACAAAAATAACTTTCAACTACAAGCACTTACTGATAAGAAGTAAAGACTAAAGGTTCATGAATATAAATCCCGAGACAGTGAATACCCCAAATTATAAAATTAGTCGATTGGTTAAAAATATTATTAAATTATCTGTCATACTTACTCTAATCAATGAGAACAAATCCTTTGCCAGGCCCCGTGACCACAATCCAACTAGAACTAACACATTATTAGTATTCTCAAACCTGTATATGTAACCAGTATCAGCCTTCTGTTAAGGAGCTATCTGCCTGTGCAATATTGCAGTGCAAAACTATACTTAGAACTCACCAACTTATCTCTCTGAAGACCCTTCAAGTGGAACAACGGTTTGACCGAGTTCTTTACCTTATGTGAAAACAGTTCAGTCAATACTTTTCTTATCAGAGAATGAACCCTCTTTGTGATCAATCTTTCAATCACGAACAACCCACGTCTTGAAGACCTTAAACAATAGCTAATTTAATATTTGGAATAAATTGAAAAGTAAACACGTTTGACCTACTCAGGAAACCACTGGGATAATTTTAGAAATATTTTAATAAAAAAAAATAAATAAAACATGAAAAAATATACAAATCAGATTTTATAAGTCCATGAACATGTAGACCGAAATGTCCGTGGGTTTTCGACTATACAGTGCACTGCAAATATGAACCTCTCAGTACTATATACGATATATCTTATTATATATAGTATATATAATTATATATATATATATATATGATAATATATATATATATATATATAATATATATATATCATATATACTTCAAAATATTTACAGTTCATATAATTCCATGTAAATATATCCGGATGTCTCGCCCTAGGTACCGCATATATGCGCACCGCAAATATAGAACCAAAATACTAAACTACCAATAAATATAATTTATATATTATATATATATATAATATATATATATATATAATATATAATAAATATATATAATATATTATATAATATATAATATATATATATAATAATATATATATAAATATATTAAAATTATGCTCTAAAAAAAATAAACCAAATACTCAACACAAAATGCTTACCAAATATATTTATGTGAAAGTTTGTTTGTGTTGTATATATAATATATTAAAAAAAATATATAAAATTACGAAATATTTTATTTAAAAAAGAACAGCATCTATTAACAAAGAATATATGAGTGCCTGATTTTGCACAAGATATAAAAGTATATCTACTTGTAAAAAAATGTTTACTAATAATTTAATGAACATCGATTTATCAGTGTGTACAAATGATGCAACTCCAGCTGATCAATACAGCTGATGTCTTAAAGATAGAGTTGCCTACTCAGTTAATAAAACAAATACTTAATTTCAAATAAATAATAAAATGTGACTTTAGCAATTATTCGAATTAAAAAGAATGAAGTTTAGAATGGTCAAAACTTCTATATTACTAATGCAAGGATTTTACAATTTACAAATACAAATTACACTTCGAATAATTAAATACCTTT